>JAYJMB010001306.1:0-16830 GCA_036873735.1 Pouteria campechiana
TCGCGCAGACAGGCAGCCATAAGGGAGTCGTCTTCCATGCACAGAATGGCCTAGCTGAAGGGGATGCGGAGTCAGGCTATTCGTGAAATCAAGAGAGACGGTGTTTCCTGATTGCAGCAGCAGAAGGAAATGCCAAAACAGGGAGTCGTCTTCCACGCAGGCGACAGCAACGTCTCCAAGCCATGTCGTCCCTGTCTCCGTTACCTATTCACTCAAGCAGGCAGGGAGCTACCTGATCAGCTACTCACGCAAGCAGACAACAAACGACCCATGGAGACAGGTTTAAAATCCAGCTACGGACGTGCCAGCAGGGCAGCAAGCCTGTTTTATGGCCGACGTGGCAGGACCATTTACGGTGCAAGTGAAGGATACGATCCAGCAAGTCGCGCAGACGCCGTAAATACTGGCCAGGCAGGCCCCACGGACTGCAACGTTTGGTTATGCAAACGTGGATTCCAAGCAGGCAAAAGCGAGGCCACGCAAACAGGCGTGCAGCTGGCGGCAAGCTATGCAGTCGGCAATTGAACCCGCGCAAGCAACGTTCAAATGGCATGAGATCGCGCAATCAAGATGCTGAAAGAGCCGATGAGTGGGTCGCGCAAGTTAGCGTTACTTGGTTCCGCTGCTTAGTAGCGCAATTAAAAGGAAAATAGAAACCCATGCCAAGAATCTGCTTCGAAAAAATCTGAAGTTGCGCAGGCAGCGACAACTCCTGATTCCGCTGCTAGTAAAAGCACTCCACGTCATGAGCAAGAACGTGCAGCTGGGCTTTAGCAGGTCGCGCAAACAAGCCAGTTGCTTTCGCCAGGTCGCGTAGACAGCATCCTCAGGCAAGGTTGGCGTGCACGCCTGGTTGCGCTACTCACTAGCGCAGGTAAAGGCGGATGCAGAGTTCGCGCAGGTAAAGGCAGTTTGTTGGCGTAGGCAATACCAAAGTAATGAGCGGCATGTTATTTACTCTGGACACGTCCAAAAAATCAAACCACGACTGTGAATGTGGAAATTTTCCAATCAAATGAGACCACATAGAATGCACGCTGTAGATCGTTCAAGAGGAACGTACATTCCAATACAGTATTACAAGTCCAGCTCGTTAACTGTAAATTCATTCAGTGGACCGTTTGGAAATTCCATAGCTTGTATGGCTTGCGTCTTCAGCCAAAACTTTGACAGGGTTGGAGCTTCATGAAACTAGAGCTGCCAAAACTTTGACAGGGTTGGAGTTTCATGAAACCCGGAGCTGCCAGGAGATGGACCTTAATCCACACCGTTGGTTGAAATTAAATTTAGAAATAAGTTGAATGGTCATCTAAAATGATGTCTGGACATGAAATCAGGCTCAAATTCTGTCCAAATCGGCATGGGAATGCTGGAGTTAATTGAACCACCCAAAGGATTTAGGTTTGTTTGGACCAAGAATTCATTTGGACCGTGTGATGGGCAGCCACGTAAAATAGCTTAACGGACACAATGGTTGGAAATATTCCTTTGGAAAATGCATAAATTTAGTGTTTTGGTAAAGTGATATTTCCAAAAATAATAAAAAATACATGCCAAAAATACTAAAAATGGGGCAGCAAAAGTCCATTCAAGGCAAAACTCTATTTGGTTCCTCTACTAAGTAGAACAAGTGGGAAGATTACAAAATGCACCCATATAGTATAAGTGGGAAGATCACAAAAGGCACTCAAATAGTGTGAGTGGGGAATTTTGCAAATTACACCCAAATAGTGCAAGTGGAAATTTTACAGATCACTCCCAAGTAGTACAACCTAGCTCTCTAAGCCTATAAATACTCTCATTCCTCTCTCATTTAGGGAAAAGATTTTAGATTGAAGGCTTTGATGACTCTTCAAGAGAGTCTTTCCCGACGCTAAACGCTTTTAACCTAGTGAATATTTATTCTTCATGAGGCAGGTGTCTCTTCTAATGACAAAGGCTTTCGACCTATTAGATATTTTTCTTAGTACTTATAGGCGCTCTGTCATGGTCCCACCATGGTACACACATGGGTCCTACCCATGTTGTGGTATGGTAGGTCCCATATGATTAACAGACAACAAGATGCTATCGAATTGAATAGTTAAAATACACTTAAATCGGTAAAATATTAATTAAATTCTGAAAATGGAAGAGTTATTCTAAAAGATAACTCATAAAAATTAGGGAGATAATGATATTGTCTTAAACCAATTAAAAATTATCATTAATACTAATCACTATCATTAGTATTAATCATGATTAGGCTTAATTAACTCAAAGTGTAATTAGGCTCAATTCATATAACCTGACTCTATAATCTCTCACAAGTCAACAGTAAAGATTGCCCACTTTTGATTTTCCATGGGATATTGAAAAATGCCACTTACCAAATCATTCAAGAGCCTAAGTTTAGGATCGGATCATCGAGACACCGAGTCATAACTCACCTAGTCAAACCTTAACAAACATCATTTATCAACTCATTGAAAATTCTAAGTCGAGGATCAAGTCATGACTTACTAAGTCACCAAGTTCTAACTCACCAAGTCAAACCTTAGCAAATATCATTCATTAAATCAGCTAAATCTAGTCATCCTGATTCTACTCTTCCTAAGCTTCTCATGGGTTATTGAGAGAGCCGAGCTAATCTCACTTATCCTAAGCTTCTCATTAGTAATTAAGATTCGAGCTATTCTCATTCTTCTTAAGCTTCTCATGGGTAATTAATAGAGCTAAGCCAAATTCAGTCATCCTAGTCCCACCCTTCCTAAGTTTCTCATAGGTAATTGAGAAAGTTGAGCCAAATTCAGTCATCTTGGTCCCAATTTTTCTAAGCTTCTTATGTGTAATTGAGAGAGTCAAGCCAATCCCACTCTTCTTGAACTTCTCATAGAAAATTGAAAGAGCCGAATTAATCCCACTCTTGGTAAACTTCTTATAAGTAACTGAGAGAGCCGAGCTAAATCTAGTCAACCTAGCCTACTCTTCCTAAACTTCTCATGGGCAATGAGAGAAAGCTAAACCTAACCTAGGTTATATATTTTTTCTAGTCTCTTTCAAGTTTAAATACAATAGAGATCACCCAGTCCTGAGTCCTTCCGAGATATACTAATTAGGTCACAAAACACCTACTATCTTTATGATTTTTTATAGTCTAAATAGTAGAAATTACCAGTCTTGATTTCACCCAGGATAAACTAATTGGATTAAAATATTTATTTTTTAGGTTAAAATAGTTTCTAGCAACCTAGTCTAGAGTTGTGTCATCTTATCCATCCCTTGACTTGAGGCGATCTCCTAAATATTAAGTCATTACAATATGCTTGGCGATTCAAAATACAATGCATATTTATTTTGAGAGAGTGTGTTTTATTTTTGAGTTTCTAAGAAGCATTGTATTTTTTCTTTTAATCAAGGGTTTTCTCCCATTGTGGAGATGTAATTATGATCACTTGTTGTTTGGGATATGAATATGCAATTTTTTAATATATATGGCAAGTGTAATTAATTGACGATCATCAATAAAAACAAAATAGAAATTATGTGATTCATTTTAACAAAATGACAAATCTTTATATTGTTCCATTTTTATTTGTTTTACTTCCTCTTTTTGTACTTATTACAACCTCGCATGCCCACCCTATGTGTTTTAACCACACCACCCTAAGTCGATGCAGAACATTACCATTTCCCTCCTTTATAAGGGAAATATTACCATATTCTCAAAATTTCCTTAATTCTAAGGGAAATTTCCTGCCTAGAATTCAACAGTCTACCATGTATTATAGGCATTTATATCTAATATATATGTACAAAATCAATTAAGATTTATATTTTTATAATCAAATAACAATAATTATATCTACAGAATCACACACCCATACTTATAGCTCTGCCTAAGATCGGAACCGGATCATGATGTCAATGTTTAACCCTGGATTAATGTAAATCCATCTATAATGTCATACTTAAATGATTTCCTATGACATGCCATATAATTGAAATCTTTTTAAACTACAAATACACACACACATCATGACTTTTAGCATTATGTAATTTCGCTATCAAATTTCAACTACAAATTTTACTGGGATTCCAATCCCAATATTTTACTATACCATCTAATATCTTCTTGTAACATTCATTGTCCAAATCCTCAGTTGGGAGTTTTACCTAGCCTATCAACTAAAAATTTAATATAAGAAGGCGTGAGTTCAGGCAACTCAATAAGTAGGAAGAAATATAAAATGCATATAAAACAATAATAAAACAACAATCACATGTTCTCATCCAAAACATGAATACAAACTATTAAAGAATCATGCATGCATATACATTTTCAGGAGGCTCGCTTCCTCCTCTATCACTATAAAACTTTACGCCCTTTAGGCGTATACAATTATACTTTTAATCATGCCATCCAGGCACCTCTCATTACCTCTAAGTCACTTAGGGCTCATCATACTAGACTAGGTGTCATGCAGATACCACATATCATAACAGTGTCATTTGGGCACAGTATCACCTCACCCCTAAGCCACTCTAGCTTAACATGTCATAATTATATCATATAAGCACAATGTTTAATCACTGCGCCATTCGAACACATATTTTAATTCCTGGAATGCTTAACACTCCCTTATTATATGATTCATTCATTATCATATCTAACATTCAAATCACAAGATAATCTCTATCCCCATCACTCACAATCCATACAAACATAACTTTAAACATAATTAGGGAATAAATATTGTTCTCTATTAATTCACCATTCATATTATCACAAAAACATACTCCACTTGGGAAACTTACTATCCCTAGCAATTCAACATTCATAAACTTATGCATACCAACATTCACGACTATATACATATATGAAATAACTATACACAAAAATAATGACCATTACACACAAAATTTGGGATATCCACTATCCCTCATCCAAAATACGCATGTCTGGAACAAACATGGGATAACTAGTATCCCCATCTATTCATTTGAATCAAACAAGGGACCGCCTACTTACCTTAGGTCTTTAGCTTCCAACTCTTTCCTCAAGCTTTATGCCTTTTCATCCTTCTTAAATCATCCTATATAGAGCCACGATCTCATTTACTTAACTATTTGCAATCATGTATTCAATACATCATATTAACACTTCTTTCATAGCTAGTCTTAGGCTATAATCATTAAACATGTGATAAACACTAATCAAGCTAGGGTTTCTCCTACTCAATTCATGGCTTACATAACCCATAAATAAAAATTCTCTTTAACCTCTAATCAGGGCATAATAAAAAATCTGATCTCACTAGTCCAAATCACTCCACATATATTCTAAAATATTATAATCATGTCATTAATCATTTATCCTATGATCAATACAACATTAATTAGGAAATTCCTAAATTTTACTATTCATAAAATCCTAGCTTAGCATAATTCATAATTTCTCATACTAAATCACAATAACTACTATATTAAATCATTTCCTCATGGATTTATGAGCACATACATCAATTTAAGCCTCAAAATTCACCATTCATATGTTGGTTCCAAACCCTAGAAATCATAAAAGGGATTCAGTTGGAAAATCGAGCTTACTTTCGCTTTCAAGCATAGTTGTCCTTCCAAATCAAAGTGCCAAGCTCCTAGCTCCTTGTCGCTCCTTTCATTTTATGAAAATTTGATATTTTTTTCATTTTTTCTATTTTTCATAGTTCAAATGGATGAAAATTGGGTTTAACTGGGAGATTTCTAGTTTATCTAGCTAGGCAAGATGATTTCATAGTTAAAACGGCTAGAAATCATGTGTAACAGGTCTTGGGCAAAAGGGAAGAAGAAATGAGACAGACCAAAGAAATGAAATGACAAAAAATGGTCATTGTCTTTCATTTATCGCTAACTGGCATTGCTGGCGCCAGATCCGGCGCCACTTTTGCTGCCACTGTCCTTACCTCTGCCATCAGATGAAATTGTGGCAACCATTCTAGCGTCGCCCGTGCTAGTTTGCTAGCCCACCTATATTCCTTGATTTTGTGAATTTTTCTTCACTTTTTCTCATTCCTTCTTTCCCTATTCTTTTTCCATCATTTATTCCACCTAATAATAGTATAAATTTTACATATTTACACCTCCAAATAAATAAGAATCGAATCAAAATTTTAATTGCATTCATTTGTAGTTTGCACAATCACACTTATGCTTGAATCATTTCATTTCAAACTGGATTGTTCCATTAATCAATGCATAATTAACCCAAAATTAACACTCCAGGTGTTACAGTAAATTCCTTCAAGTGTTCCTCCATCTATTATAAGGTTTAGAGGTCTATCATAGCATCTCTTGTTTTAGCATTGAATTTTACCCTTAGAATAGAAGAAATCAAATTGGAATGAGGCTATTTATCTACTCCACATGAATGACAGTTATGGTTGTTGCTAAAGAGATGAAAGAATGGAAGAAATTATGGCATAGTATTTCATTAGAGATAGGGAGATTTTATACACTTTACAATTGTGAGCCTATTATAGTAGTATAATCAACACGCTAATTGTTATAATAAAAAGTAAAAGATATAAAATTAAGGAATCAACTATTAAGATATAAAATTAAGGAAAATCATAATTATAATTAAGAGATAGTTTCCTTTATGGTAGGATTCCCTTATGCCCACACAAGTGGAGCTTTGAGAGGAGAGTCCAATTTTGGTTTGTAAAAGTTGAAACCAAGTTCATAAAAATAGTTTGGTAAGAGCATAAGCAAGTTGATCAGTTGAGGAGACATGAGCAACCCAAAGTGTGTTACTTTGAATTTGCTCATGAATGAAATGATAATCAAGTGCTATATGCTTTGTGAATGAGTGGAAAACAAGATTAGCACAGAGATTCGTAGCACCTATATTATCATAATATATTACCGATTGACACAAAAGAGAAACACCTAGTTTGGTAAGAAGAGAACAAATCCATCGAAGCTCAACAACAATTGTAGCAATAGGTGTATATTTTACCTCTACAGAGGAGTGGGCAACACTGCATTATTTCTTAGAACTCCACGAGATAGGATTGCGATCAAGATAAATGAGAAATGCACCAATGTAAGTAAAATCATCTTTGTTACTTGCCCAACCAACATTAGAGAATGCATGAAGGGTGAGTAGGGAGTTGTGATGTAGAACAATGCCATGATCAATAGTGACACATAGGTAATGGAGTACTAGCTTGACGACAACATAATGTTCATTGATTGGTTAATGAATAAATTAAGAAAATTTGTTTACTGTGTAAGCAATGTCTAGACAAGTGAGAGACAAGTACTGGAGGATATTAGCCACAATGAGGTAATCTAAGTGGTCCATGAGAACCATGCCTGAAGTATGAGTGAGAGTTGGAAAAGTGGCAAGGGGAGTAACAATTGACTTGGCCTTTGACATATAAGTCTTGGCAAGGAGATCCTTAATGTACTAACATTGAGACAAAAACAAGCCAAGTAGATAAGATATCACTTCAACTCCACGGAAGTAGTTTAAGTGACTAAGGTACTTAATGGAAAAATAGCTAACAAAAATAGTGATGAATTCTTATACAACAGTGTCATTGTCACCTATGATAATAATGTCATCAATATAAACCAAGAGGTAATAAGTGTTATTGTTGCTAGTGAAGACAAATAGGAAAGTGTTTGCATTAAAGTTATGAAAGCCAAATGTGACAAAGAACTAGTGTAGCTCATGATATTGGGCTCTAGGAGCTTGCTTAAGGCTATATAAGGCCTTGCAAAGTTTGCAAACATGATTGGGATGATCATGATCAATAAATTCAAGTGGTTGGAACATATAAACATCCCCAAAGAGGGTTCCCTACAAAAAAAGCATTATTAACATCAAGGTATCAAAGAGACTAACCACAACTAATTGCAAGAATGAGAATAAGGTGGATAGTCGTTGCCTTAACAACAGGACTAAGGGTGTCATGATAGTCAACTCCTAGGTGTTACTGAAACCCATTGGCAACTAGGGGAGCCTTATACTTATCAACAAATCCATGAGGTAAATACTTAGTACTAAAAACTCACTTGAAACCAACTAAATTTTGATTGTGTTCTAGTGGAACAAGTTCCCATGTCTCATTCCAAACAAGAGCTTCATATTTTGCAGACATGGTCTAAGGTCATTTGGTGATGGCTTGGGTTAGATTTGTGGGTTTGAGGTTAGGCGAGATAGAGAGTTGAGCGATGAGGTTGAGTTTGGTGATGGGATTGAAAATGTTGTTCATGGAATGAGTTATGATAACACGATACTAGTTGGTGGAGTGGATAGTGGCTGTGAGTGAAGAGGGAGGTTGAAAAGTAGTGGTTGAGGGAGAAGTGTGGAGATTTTCTAGGGATTCTATTGCCATAGCGCTGGAAAGGATTGCCGCAATGCTGTTGACACCGAAGTTGGGTGCTGTAACATCAGGAGTTATAGCATGAGGAGCCAAGGTGCAAAGGTCAAAATCACTAATGATGTGTTAATGACTAGGAGAAAAGACATAGCAAGACACCAATAACACACTATGTTAAAGGATGGATGATCTAGAGATGACTAGAGAGAGGTAAACAGAAAAATAGACTCAATAAATTTGACATGACACGACATATAAATACAAGAAAAATGAGTTCAAGACATAAGTGGATAGTTTGTGTGGTAGAGTAACCAAGGAAAACACATGGTGAAGAGCAAAAGGCAAGTTTGTGAGGAGTGTAAAGATGGAGCCAAGGATAACAAAAACACCCAAAACTAGGCAGCTTACTATAGTTAGGAGAATTACCAAAGAGTTTAACATACAAAGATAGGTGTTGGAGTGTTGAAGTGGGAAGATGGATAATGAGATAAATTGTTATGACAAATGCATAATACTAGTAAGATAGAGACATAGAGGCATAAGAGAGGAGAGACAAATCTATTTCAACAATGTGATAGTGATAGCGTTTAGAGTAGCCATTACGTTCTAGTGTGTGAGGAGTTGTTAAGTGAGATATACCATGAAGGGTCAGAAATGAGTTAAGAGCTTAATAATCTCCCCCATTGTCAGTGTAAAAGGTGATAAATTTTGTTTTGAAAAAGTTTTTAAGAAGAGATTTAAATCAAACAAATACGTCACAAATATGGGATTTTTGTTTGAGTTAATAAAACCATATATAAATGATCCCCAAAAATGACATAGTGTTTGAAACTATCAGCTGAGTAAATCAAAGAGGTGCAGACATCAGAAAATATAATTTCAAGCGGGATGTAGAGACAAGAGATGAAATAGAAAATGGAAGTTTGTGAGTCTTATTGTATTAACACAATTACAATTAAAGTTCAAATTTAATGACTCTAACAACTCTAGATTGAAATTGAAAAATAATATGTTGATAAATAGACAATGATGGATGCCCTAATCTATGATTTTACACTGTTAACGTAGATTTGACACTGGAGAATGTAGTTATTGAAGAAGACTTGTCTAAAGGAATCGACCACTCATACACACCATTTTTAATTTAGCCCTACAAAAAGGTTATCCCCATGCTGAGATCCTTCACATTAAAAGAAGTAGGTAAGAATTCAATAGACATATTATTGGTATGAAGGGAGAGATTGCTCAAATCAGTGGTAACATAGTGCGAAGCCCCATTATCAAGAAATCAATTAAAATTATTTTGTTGATTATTGGTTGTAATGTGAGTCTGTGGTTGCCATTGTCTTGTAGAGCTTGGTTTCCATCGTGGAGAACAATAAGGATTTGATGGTGATTGTGCAATTGTATGCGTTTTTTAGAAGATGAGGCATTACCTAACAATATGCCCCTGAACATAGCACCATTAACAGGTAGGGTCTAGAAAGGGGATGACTACCTTGGTTGTTGGGGAAGTTGTAGGCTGGCTCTTGTGCATTCATTATAGGCATCCATAGTGATAATGGTTGTTGATTGTGATTACCTTGATTACCAGACCTTGGATATGAGGCAGCATGATTGGTGGTTGCAGGAAATGGAGAAGCAACGGATTGTTGATGTTGCAATGTGAGTTCCTTATTTATCAATTTCTCATGCAATTCGTTAAAAGAGATTAGTGTTTCTCTACCATTGACAATATCAATGATAGATGGGTACTCATCACCTAGCCCATTTAAGATCTTCTCAATAAGATCCTCATGATCCATCTGTTTGCCAAGTGAAGCCAGTTCATCAGCCTGAACCTTGATAAACTGCATATATTCAAATATGGTTTTTGTAGCTTTAGTTGCATGCTTAGTCTGCTCTTTAATCTACTTGATGTACCCATGAGACAACTGTGCATAAGTGTTGGCAAGAACATCCCAAGCATTCTGAGATGTTTAGGATTGAGAGATGAGAGGAATGAGAGATAGAGTGAGAGAGTCAACAAGTGCACCAAAAATCTATTTGTTATGATGAAGCCATGTTTAGTATTTTAGGTTTGGGGAGATGGCATTGTTGACTATGATAGTAGTCAATGAAGCAAGGTTTGATCCATCAATAAAATGAGTAGTTTTGTGAGCATTTGTTTATTTGGGATTATAGCTTGGTTGTTTTTGTTGGCCATAATTGGAGGTGATAAGTTGTTAAGGAGAGGAAGAAGTAATAGGAAGAAATTTTCAATTTTCCAGGAAAAGCTTTGATACCATAAAGAGATAAAAGAATGGAAGAAATTATGGCATAGTGTTTCATTAGAGACAGTAAGATTATATACACTTTACAATCGTGAGCCTATTATAATAGCATATAATCAGGACACTAATTGTTACAAAAAAAGAAAAGATAAAAATTAACGAATTAACTATTATGACACAAGATCAAGAGAAATCATAATTATAATTAATAGAAAATTTCCTTTATGGTGAATTTCCCTCATTAGTTACTATATTTGTGTAGTAACTTCAATTTCTTCTCCAGTTGAGAACTTTAGATTCTAAACTGATTGTCCCAATATCTCAAAACCAACCAAACCAACTGTTGTAATGTTAAATAATTGCAATTCACAGATAAGGACCAACTCTCTTCTCTCTTAGAATCTGGCCCAGGATTTTTCCAGAGCCATTGATGTTTCCTCATTTATTTTTAGTTGTTGTTGTTGTTGTTCTTATTATTATTATTATTATTATTATTATTATTATTTTGTCCTACTTATATCCAGCATGAGGATTATTGGAGGTGTAAGATATTCTGTTGCATGATCCATGGGCTGGAGACGCCGGGGCCATCATTTCCCATCCTTTAACACAGCCTAATTTGCCTGAAATTTGCTCATATTGGACCAGTTGCTGAGCGTTTGTTGATTACTTAGATGTTTTAATATGCTCTTAAGATTCTTTCATGTCTTCAAAATCTAACGGATTGACTGAAAAACCTTAACTTGTACAGTTCATACCCAGGAATTCTAGTTTTGGGCATCCCATTTTCATCAATAATATCATTCACCCAATTATTCAATATAAATGAAATTCAGAGATCATTCTCTGCCTGTCCTCTCTTATTTCTTATCAAAATTTAAAGTTAATCAGGTTAAAATTCTTCATAAAATTGAACAGTTCTGGCCAAATGCTAATCGTGCCCTTTTCCAAGCTAAACTCTCATTTGATTCCATTATTAATTTCCTTACATCTGACCATTAATTTCAAATAAAATTTTAGGATGACCTTCCCGCTATTCTTCATTTATCATCAAATAAATTTAAAAATAGCCTAATTAATCCTGTTATCAAGTTGAACGGTCTTGATGGATCTGGGTCTTCTCTTTTCTTAACTTTTCCATTTGTTGAGTCATTTTAGTCCCTACAATTTCCTCATTAAAATTAAAATGAATTATTTTCTTTACTGAAATCTGTATTTTCATTCAAGCAAAAAAAAAAAAAAAAAACCACTAATGTTCCTAAAATTGTTTTCATATCACATTCATGTTGAAGTTTACTTTTTAAAATATACAAGTATATAGAATATTACATAATAACACTGCACAGCCTAGTCTTTTACAATATCAGGTTTATCTTTTCCATTCTAAATTTATCATTTTAATAACCAACAATTTTTATATTTATTATACTATTTTTCCTTTACTTCATTTTTGTATTTTACCTTTATTATTTTAAATTGGTTAAAACATTTTGAATCTTATGATATTTTTTCCATTTTTCCATTATTTATTAATACGCTTATGCTGCACCTCTCCAAATATTCCATTATTGATGGACAAGCGTATTGTTGCCGTTGTGTTGGAAGAGCCTAACTAACTGGCAATGTTGAAGGCCCAATTGGCTTTGGTATTTCACTTTCTCCGCCTGCCATAAAACCATGCCTAGTTTAACTAATTTAATTAATAAATCTTACAAAAGAAAAAAGAAAAGGATGCTTTCTATGCTGGACGATCGGACCTGGTTGAGTTAAGCATAAAGGAGAGGTAAACAGTTGTTTGTATAGGTAAAAGTGGGAACTTGTTTTCTTAATAAGAACTTTATCTTGCCTGAAAAACTCGATTTTGATTCTAGTTGAAGTTATTTTCTTGTATCTCCTAGCTAAATATTACCGTAATATATTACGTGTTCCCATTCAAGCAACCCACGGAAAGAAAGTAAAAAGTAAAATGAAAATCGTTATGATATTAGAGGTTTGAAAATAGTATAAGCCAGTAATAGATTGAAGACAATATATAAAAATAAAACAAGTATTAAATATAATGATGAATTTTTAAAATATAAAGTTCATTGTGAAAAAAAAAACTTTCATAGGATGATGAGGAAAAAGATCAGATTTATCATTAAAGTAATAGAATTAACTGCAGATTTGGTAATTTACATAATCAAGTATAATACAAAAAGAAAGTAGAAAAATTAAACATATTATAGTCTATTAACCCAACCAAATATTCATCGTAATTAAGATGCATTCACGTCTGACGAATCTATGCTTAATATATCCACAGAAGGTGAAGACTAGATTGTCGTTTAGTATCTTAATCATCTTAGTTTGGCCTTAGACCATTGAGTCATTGACTATATTTACTAGTCTATTCAAATGAGTGACATAATTTGTACAAGAAAAACTTATTTTTGTCTTTTTACCTTTTATTTTTTTATTTTTAAAAGAATAACGGTTAATAATACCTAACACCATGAGCATTGGTCCGACGGTACGGGGTGATAGCCTGAGTGTTTAGTTGCCGACAAAAAGAAGAAATACATGGTCATGCGATGGGTCTTAAGCAACGATGTTAGAGGCACAAAACAAATCATCACTACGTAAGTACAAAAGCCTTCTCCATTTGGGAAATATACAATAGGAAATAAAGAAATTAGCTATGGATAATTGTCCCATCATCTATAAACATAGCAAAAGGAATGGCCTGCCATTGAAGTTCACCAATTAACACATCTCCTTAATTAGCGCTGATGTATTGATGCAGGGAGTATTATATTATTTGTGCGAGGAGTGTATTGATGAAGCTGTTGTGTAGTCACTATTCTGATTAAGTCTTTGGATGGTCATTGAGGAGGAGGCCTGTTTTTGTTCGAGCTTATCGTTGCTGTGAAGATTGCCAACAATGTTTGAATAGTTCTCTTGCCTTAGTTGATAAGATATTTATTTACTAGTTAATCTTACTCTTTAATTCAAATTTATCATTTTCCTTATCAATTGTCATGTCTAAGAATAGTCTATCCGTTCTTCTTTATTTATTATGTCATAAACATCATTTTTACTTTTGTTGATATACAGTATTCACATGGACTTTTTGACGGCTGGTGCATAGATAAAAGATGGAAAAGATAAAATATTAAGAAAAAGAGAAAAATAACATCGCATGATAGAGGAAGAGTAATGGTTAAGAACAAAGTAAATAAAGAAAAATAGATAATATTTTTGGATGAAAAGATTATTGGTAAAAATCTGCAATATAGGTAATATAACAAGGACAGCAAATGATGGTGATTATGTTAGGCAGTTAAAATATCACATTGAATTAAATGGTGTGGAGAAAAGGTGAAAAAAGGAAAAAGGAAACTTTTAACCCCATACGGTCCATCCATTTCAGGAGTAATGTACTCACTTAAATCATGATAATGAGGCTTGTGGATCAATTACTACTTTTAAACTCATAAGGTAACATTACAATCATAGGTATAAAAAATTTTCGTCTCCAGAAAGATGTAGAACTTGGAACTTGGAAGTGAATGTTTGATTCATACATTCACGGGTTTGCATTTGAAGCCCCTCAAAGGATCGGAAGTCACATGAATCCAGTGAATGGATGGGTGAGGGTCACTCTCTTCTAATGGGTAGCAAGTCTGTTGATTATGATAATTAGCCCACTTGCTAAATTTATCCTTACGGGCTTGCATTTGAAGCCCCTCGATGGATCGGAAGTCACATGAATCCAGTGAGGGTCACGCTCTTCTAATGGGTAGCAAGTTTGTTGATTATGGGTGAGGTTCACGCTCTTCTAATGGGTAGCAAGTTTGTTGATTATGGGTGAGGGTCACGCTCTTCTAATGGGTAGCAAGGTGAGGGTCATGCTCTTCAGATTGGCTAATGGGTAGCAAGTTTGTTGATTATGACAATTAGCCCACTTGCTAAATTTCTCCATTTTATTTTTCCTCTTATTTTTCTTCTTCTGCTAAACTTCTCCTTTTTATTTTTTCCTCTTCTTATTCTTCTTTGTTGATTATGACAATTAGCCCACTTGCTAAATTTCTCTTTTTGTTTTTTTACTCTTCTTCTTTGATGCCAAACAGAATAGCAATTATTCTTTAAGCTAGTTTCAATAGACAAAACACAAGAAAATCGCCTAAAAAAACAGAAAAACACCTCTAAATTTTAATTTAAACTTATCCAAATCAATGATGATCAAAATCAACACATAAGCTGGGCTATATAGCTAAAAATATCATTGTTAAAGTTTTACCAAAAATAGCAAAATCCTAATAATTACGCTATAAGGAAATATATTAAAAGAAACAATCTATCAAAAATTTAGCCCAAATCGGGTTTATAATCACTTTCTAAACTACAAAGAAAATATTACTATAAAAGAAAAAAAATAATTAAAACTGAAGACTCAAAGGGGAAAACAGTGGATTTTGAGCTCAAAAAGAAGCACACTGAACATAACTGGGTGGCCACGATGTGCATGCTAAAAAGATCCCTCTGAATTGGGGTCATAATCATGATTCTGATACCTGTAGCCATAGTTATGGTCAAAATACTGAAACGCACCAAAAACTGCCCCAATTAGGAAAATATCATAATTATTTATGATTTTTGTGTTGATTTGTCAATTTAAGGTATCTCAGTGCTAACAACATATCATCTAACAACTCAGCATCTGACTCGGATCCTCCTACATCATTCTTTTTTTTCTTTTTGCTAAATTTTCTTTTTATTTTTCTCTTCTTCTTCTTCTTCTTCTTCTTCTTAAGTTTCTCCTTTATTTTTTTCTCTTCTTCTTCTTCTTTGTTGATTATGATAATTAGCCCACTTGCTAAATTTCTCTTTTTATTTCTTCTTCTTCTTCTTTTTCTTCTTGCTAATTTTTTTTTCCTCTTCTTCTTCTTCTTGCTAAATTTCTCCTTTTATTTTTTTTCTCTTCTTCTTCTTCTTCTTGCTAAAGTTTTCCTTTTTTTTCTTGTTCTTGTTCTTCTTCTTCCTCTTCTTCTTCTTATAACAATTAACCTACTTGCTAAGTTTCTCCTTTTATTTTTTTCTCTTCTTCTTCTTATTCTTCTTATTCCTGCTAAATTTCTCCTTTTCTTCTTCTTCTTGCTAAATTTCTTATTAGGGAACTCTAACACATATATTAATTATTTAGCCGGTAACTCACCACGTCAAACTATTACTTTATTGGGATCTCCCCGAATCCCATGAAATCCAAATTTAGGATACGTGTCTTTAGAGATTCTTCTCCTAAATAAACTTCTTAATTCAACCAGTGTATAGATCTGCAAGACTCTCAGCTACGCACCCCTGCTCATCTATAAATACAACCAGGTATGCACCCCTGGAGGAAACCTCTCATAACTATCCCATCTTCCCTCAAAGAGTCCCGTTTACTAAGTTAAGCATCGTAGTGTTAATGCCAGGAACACCTCAGGTGTTCTCTAATTCGTGTTCTAGTCTTGCAGGAATAAAGAAAGGAAGATCTCAAAAGCTACGTTAGCATTCCGTTTGGGAACAACCCGAACATTTCTCCTTTTCTTCTTCTTCTTTCCCTTCCAATGGTTTTGATGTCTTTTTCCCTTTATATTTACCGAGAAACTTCCTCTTCTTCTTCCAATGCTTTTGATGTCTTTTTCCCCTTATATTAACAGAGAGAGTTCCCATGCATCCTCCTTCTCTATTCATAAATGCTATAAAGCCTTTTAATCCTCTGTTTTCAATGCCATTAAAGTTTTTCTCCTTTGATCACCGACACCAGTAAAAGCATAGCCAAATTTGTGATCCCGGATGCCAGTAAAAGCATAGCGAAATTTGTTATTTAGCTTTAAACATCTACTTACTTTTAGGATGAAGAAATGGAACAAGAAGAAATTTCGTCAGAGAAAATATAACACATACTATGAAAACATGCATTTTAGGTTAGAAAGACAAAGCTAAGGAGAGGATGAATATAATCAACTAATGATATTTTATATTTCAATGGCCTCTCTTCAATATCTCATGAGATTTAGGTATCGAACTGTTGTCAACATTTTGGTCATCAAATTAGAAGAACCAAATATTTTCTATATTTAAACAGTCAACTGTTTGTCAGCCATTTGATCCATTAAAGAGATAAAATAAAGTAAATTAAAACGAAAAGGACTTGGGTCCAT
>JAYJMB010001307.1:0-16822 GCA_036873735.1 Pouteria campechiana
AATTTTATAAATCGATCATCCAGAGTCCTAATGAATGGATTAAATTTTGTAAATTGATCATCCAGAGTCCTAAATAAGGTATTTTTATCATAACTAGAGTTCCAAATAAAGAATTTTTATCACAACTAGAGTGAGCACCATTCTATCTAAAAAAATTCCATTTTAATTGTTATTTTTATTAAGAAAATTATCTATTTCATTTTTATATACTTTATTTTAAATTATTACTTATTAAGTTATTATTTCATTAGCGGAAAACGGGGAGCCATACCCATGGAGAGGAGACGCAGAGATTGGAAAGCGGGAAAACCTCACCATGCCTCGTCAAATTCCGCATCCAATCAACCGAAATTCACGTCAAACGCCCGTGGGAACCGTGATAGTCAAGATTCAAGCAATCTTACCTTCATGATCGGGACGTGCCCCGACATGTGTCCAGGTTCTCTATCTCTGCCCTCGCCTTCCAAAATCAGTTCTTTCTTCTCCTGCTAATGCTTGCCATTAGTCGATTGATAGGCAACCTATTGCGGTTTTGCTGGAAGCGTTGATTCATTATCAAAAGAATGAAAACTGTTGTGGTTAAAGCTTCTGGAAGCGATGGTTCATTATCAAAAGAAGGAAATCTGTTGTGGTTAAAGCTTCTGGAAGCGATGGTTCGTTATCAAAAGAAGGAAATCTGTTATGTTAAAGCTTCTGGAAGCGATGGTTCATTATCAAAAGAAGGAATTCTGTTGTGATTAAAGCTTCTGGAAGCTCTGTTTTTTACCGTAATTGGGGTAATTTCCCGAGGCCATTGACCGGCAGCCTGCTTTGTGGTTGGTGTAGTTTCAGAAGAACAGCTTTCATGGGAGAAATCCAACCGTCTGATTGCTGTGAGTTTAGGACGTAGGATCTTGATTGCCTGAATCAAGTCAGTGGCTGTGTGCCTACAGTCTTCAATTTATTGGCTTAATGTTTTGTGTTATCGTTAATGGAAGTTGTGACTTACTGAATTTACAGTCATGATCACTGTGTTTAAGTGCATGGGAGATGTTCTATTTCCTCCTTGATGGTGCATTGATATGTAGAAATGATCGCTTATTTTGTTCCTTTGTCTTGTTTGTTGATTTTTTTCATTTGAAGCAAGGGAAAGAGCCCAACGGGAGCGGCTTAGAGATTTATCTGTATTTGAGAGGTTAAATGGGAATCCAGGAAGGACATCTTCTGCTCTTGCTGTTAAAAAGGTATGGCAGTGAATATGCTTCTTCATCCTCTCAATAGAAGATTAATGATGTTTTTTTTACTCTAGTAGGATAAAAAAATGTTTTTTCTTTTCAAATCAACAGAATAGAAAGAGAAAAAGCGAAAGGAAGAAAAGAAAAGAAAGGAGAAGAGGAGAGAAAAAACAGAATGAGCAGGAAACAAAAAAAAAGGAGAAATAAGTAATAAAAATATGGAATATTACCGTTCAAGAATCAGATATTATCAATTTGATTGAACCCTTCCCTGGAGATGGTGGTGCTTGTTACCTACACAATTACTTCCTTCTGTTGACGTGTATGTGCACACAAGCTTGCATACACAAATGTAAAAGCTTGCAAACGAATGCGCATGCACCCATTCAAAGTGGAAGGATATGAAACTATGAAAGATCTCCATAGAACTACTTTATTGTTCTGGTGAAAACTAAATGAATTGTGCTGTACTGTAATGTCGAATTGATTTATATTTCCTATCTAGCAAAAATGTCTTTGTTCTTTTTCTCTTGACGGTGGAAGGCAACAATACTTATTCAGGTCATTTAGTAGAAATTACATAATCTTTAGTATTTTACTCTTGCAACTGGAGTTGAAGACATTAATTCATGTGTTTGTTTTAAAGAGTTTGACCAATAGTCCAAAAGACTTAGGCCTCAAGGAATATGCTAGATTAAATCTTTTATATTTTATCTAGGATTATACTAGGTTACCATATTTTTTCATAGACAACATTCATGATGACTCTCACTTTAAGTGACTTTTACTCTAGTGACAAGTAGCATTTTTCTGACGGCGTTTACTCTATTTAGATTTTGCTTTGATAACCTTTTTTTCATCTTTAAGATGACTCATACTTTGCTTTAGGTAGTTTTTATCTAAACGGCTCACACTCTACTCAAGATAGCGCTATCCTAGGTAGCCTTTTCCAAGATTTGAACTCAGAATGTAGAGCCTATTTTGATATGAAATGTTAGGAGTTTAACTATTATTTTAAAAGACCTAGATTTTAAGAAACATGCTAGATCAAATCCTTTATTTTCTGTCAAAGATCCTATTATTTAGCTATGCTAGAGACTTAAGAGCATCTTAAAGCTTCCATTTTGTTGTTTGTAAACCATGTGTTAATGTTGTAATAGAAATTCCAGTAGGTCTTAAATTGTGTAGTTGCACAAGTGAATGGATAAGTCTCATTCGTAGTAAGACTCGTATATGCAAAGAAGCTCACTCTCTCTATATTCTCTATGGTTGTTCTTGGGAAATCCATTACTTCTAGTTCCTGGGTATTTGGATTATGTAAATTTTGGGAAAGTATGGTAGTTGACCCCATGGAGTGAGAAAAAGGCTTCTAAAGTGAGTCAACCAGATCTTAGGGATTTTACATTTCTGCATAACAAGGTATCTTGATTATCTTTAATTATTTATGTTGTGGTTTCCTAACCTTGGCTTTTGTAGCAGCACAACATAAGAATGTTTGTCATGGCATGGATCTTATATCTCATCTACTTGAATAAGGCTGATGATTACATAATGGTTTAAACTTTAAACTCCATTTGAATCCATTGCAACTTAGACATTCAACTCAGGCCCGGTCAGAGCCTTCACACTTTTTGCCCCTTTGTTGTAACTTCAACCTGTTGTTGCTTTTGCAAGGTGAAAATGTTAATTTGTATATGAACATGTTTCTTTTTCCAGTAACCATTTTTTGCTTCTGTATTTTAATGTTGCGTTGTTGATGCAAGACTTGTTCACCTGACATCCATATCCCTAGTTTTGCAGAACTATGTGTACCATGGATGTGCAGGCTTCAGACATAAGGCCTCTGCCAGTGCTGCTAGACACCTTGAAGTATTTGTTCAGCTTACTGGAGTCTTCACAGTTTCCATTTGAAGTAGTGCATGACTTTGTGTTTGATAGGACAAGATCAATTCGACAAGATCTTGGCATGCAGAATATTATTAATGATCAAGCTATTGGCATGTACGAGGAAATGGTACAGACGACTACAGTTAATTCCTAGTCATGTAGTTGCACCTAGTGTTATGCCAGACACACATAAATTCCACAGTTCCACTAAACAAGTTATTGAACTTTGTAAAATCACATCTTATATTTAGATTTTTCATGTCAAAGTTTCACGAGGGATAGCATTTTCTGTAGGCCTCTTCAATTTCTCTATGTGAGGCATAAAGAATTATTAGCAACATGAGATTCAGAAGCTGAAGTTTAGACAGGTCTATAATATTGTTGATTTATGTTTGTCAACCCAGCCTCTCAAGATCCTGCAAAGGGTGCATTTCCTGGGATGTAATTTATCTTGTAGTTGGTTATGACATGCTCAGGTTTTAGATTCTTAATTGCATACCACATGCATGGTGTCAATCTGTTGGAGGTTCCATATGCACCATCAGCATCATTTTTTTGTTATAATGCCAGCACCTTATTTTCCCTTTAAGCAGTTTGAATTATCAGTTGGTATTTTTATGATTTTGAACTTTCTGTAGCATTATAGAAACTGAATCATGTCAAAGCAAAGCTTTCCATTAGTTCTTGACTGCCTATATTATTCCTCCACAGGTTAAGTTCCATATCATATCCCATCACAAGTTGACGACATGTAGTGGTGACCCCAATATCTCTTCCCTGCATTACCTGAATATGGAGCAGCTCATAAAAACTCTTGTGTCTCTTTTTGATCTCTATGACATCAACCGAAGGTCGAACTCCATTAACAAGAATGAGAATGAGTTCTATTCATTTTATGTAATTATGCATCTTGGTGCAAAAGGCCATCCTATGGTAATCTCAGGCTTCATTTTACCGTCTTTCTTTCTTTGATCTTTAATCCTTCTGATCTTTGTTGACAATAAAATTGTTTGTGCTGATGGTATTTGCCTTTGGCCGTGACATACAGGGGGAGTCCCTTGCTCTATGGTTCTGTAAACTGCCCCATACAGTCATGAACTCAAAGGAAATGTGTTTTGCTCGGACTCTTTTAAGGTAGATTTGGTGTGTTTGGGGATTTGATGCTGCTGAAGGGACTTTTGCAAGTATAATTGCCAACACAGCTAATTTACGCATGAAGTATGAAATTAAAATAGCTAATTGGGGCACCCCACTTGACATATGCCTGGATAAATCAGGATCATCCCTTCATCTGGTTGGCAATTAGTTAATTAAAAATTGGAGGAAAGACAAGAAAAAAAAAAAAGGTTAAGAGATTCTGACAATGGTTTGTCCAAAGGCATAACTATGGTCTGCCAAATGAGATGAGACTTCTGGTTTCATAACCTGGGAATGCGCAATGTTGTGCTAGCGCCTACATCAGTGACGTCATGAAACGTGGCAATAGTGGCTTGTTCAGATATGGTTACAATAATTTTTACATAAGTAATAGGAAGAAACAATGTCAACAAGAATGAAAATAATGCTAATGCGATAATGAAATAAAGACAACGATGACTACTGAAAACATAAAATTAACAAAAAAGCTGGCCTAACAATAGAATAAATAAGGTTTATGATGAAAAATAGAAACTTGATTGTGGAAAAAGGTAGAGTTAATTGGGTTAAATTATTATCTCTATATGTTTCAATCATAATTCATATTTTTTCATTAACGCCCCTATATTTTTTAATAATTACCTTTTTGAAATTACTATCCTATTTTTTTAATTCATCATGTTATTTTTTCTTTTCTACATTATACTCTCCTTTATATTAAATTTCCTCTTACACCTATCCAAACAGGCCCTTAAGTGAAGTGGCAATTGCATCCTTGGAAGTGCTCCTTTCACTGTCGTTGGAATGCATTTGGTGATTTTGCTTTGAGTTATGTTCCAGATTTCTTTAAGGAAAATGGTCTTACATACACATGGAATATTGATTTCATGGTAATGGCTGGTGGAGAAACCTCACTTGTTTCTACAGGCCATAATATTTTGATTCGATCCGAATCAATCATAATGTTTGTCTCCATAATCTATTGCTCCAAAATCGTATTGATTAGAAACTTCTGTAAGTCATAACAAATGAGAACTCATCAGACACAGGTTTCCGATTCAAAGCTTGCATCATGTACTTGCATTCAGGGAGTCATTGCCGTGTATTTGTGTGTGTGTGTGTGTGTGTGTGTGTTCATTCTTAAACTATCCCCAATTTAGTCATCACCATGCCCAAATTAAGGCTGAAAAAATAAGAAGAAAAGTTTGGCTCTCCTTGTATTTTCTTCATTTAATGGCACCTCAATATTCCAGGAGGACTCACAGGTTCACAATTTAATACCTTGTGAACTCATCCACTTTGGCAGGTGCTTTCGTATAGGGAACTACAAGCGTTTCTTCAGTACAGTGGCAGCGGCAGCAACTTATCTTCAGTTTTGCATGATAGAGCCTTTCATTAATGAGGTTGTCTTTTATACATCCAGGAATATTTGATGGGGGTTACACCTGTTATGACTTGACAAAGGATCAAAATTATATGATTGGTCCGATAGTTGCAATATGATTTGCCATGGTTGATGCAATAAATTGACAGTCAATGATCATGGTATTTTAAAATTGTTACAGAATGGCTATTGGGAAACTTGTGTCTAGGACAGCTTCCATTAAGTATCTGTAGCTAGGTTTAAGCTTTTAGGGTCTCCTTTTCACTTTTTCTTATTTTTTGTTTCTGTACTATTTTCTCTCTTAAGTCAATTCTAACTTTAGGTTTCTAAACATCAAAAACCGAAGTTTAAGGTGGATTTCATGAATTGAGTGTTCAATGTTCATTGTCAGAAAGGAAAAAATTGGACAGTAGGGAATGTGGCATAAATGTGACAGCATGAGCCACCATGGCTGCTGTCGCTGTCATTTTAATTTAGCTGAAGCTACTAGTTGGATTGTCAATGTATAATAATCTAGTTGTTGGATCTTCAATTCTATTTGTATATTTATATAGTTGGATTGTCTATGTATAATAATCTAGTTGTTGGATCTTCAATTCTATTTTTATATGTATATAGTTGGATTGTCAATGTATAATAATCTATTTGTTGGATCTTCAATTCTATTTTTGTATGTATATACATGCCTGCATGGTGTTATTAGTGTCATTTTGAAATCCTTTGATTAATTTATTGTATATCATTGATTTTTGGATTTGTTCATTCATTCTATATCACTAGGGTGGCCAATTGTGCAGAAAATCACTATGATTGAAGGAGTCTACCATTGAAGAGTCATGCATTTTATTGTAACTGTTAGTTTCAAAAGCCTTAGATAAGGGTGGTTAATAGTATCTCTTTGAACCACTTTTATTGATTCATAAGCAATTGATGGACCCTATCAATTGGAGTTTCTGACAAAATGATGTGGCATATGTTACTTTCTCCCTTGATCTATATTATTGCCATAGATATGAACTCTTTATAGTATTAAACCATGTAGGTGGCCTAAGGATTCCACACCTTAGCACCCTTAAACTGCGCAATAGAATTAATGGAAACAGTAATTGAAGCCAAGCATGGATAGTGAAAGCAACGCAACACAATAACTTACAACACATGCTGTACTCGTTGTGTGCCATATGCTCCATTGGCAGTCCCTATCACCTACACTTTGCTACAATCCCACATGGATAAATTCATGCCATGGAAATGTCCAGCAAGCTCTTCTAGTTGCTTTGGGAGTTCTTGTACACAACGCATGCCATCCTACATAGTACAACCTTACTGTGTCTACTCAGTAAAGTCCTCAGTATCTTGATGTTTCCTTCACATTCACTATCTCACCAAGAAACAATCTCACAATCTACCATAGGACTATCTCATGATCCCTTGTTCACTCTTCTTACGTCCTGCAATCTCATTGAGAAGCTTCACTTATAACCCTCTCATGCAAGTGAACAACTCTTTTTAGTAATCTCGTAAAGTAAGCATCATGCCTGATCTATTCACTGTGCTCCCAAGTAAGTCACTTTGAACAGAATAACAACTATCCATTGTTATGGTATTAATTTTTGGTACCATGGGGGCATTCCCCGTGATTTTGCATCATGACCTGCCAATTGTATGATGGAATGAATATATTATTAGCATTCTTGTATTTATAGCATCAAAATGAATTGATAAACCAACAGATACTAATGTTTGCATGGTTTGCTTACCACCTCAAAAGGTCCGTATGGTGGCACTGTCTTATATAAATCATGGCAACTACAAGATTCATCCATACCCTCTAGCCCACCTATCTGAGCTCTTGATGATGAAGGTATGATTTCCTTCATATTTTTGGCAGCATTTGTACTCAATGAAGAAAATCATTTAGCCATGCTTAGAAATTTTCTAATTTGATAATCTGTTTCTCACTTTTAGGAATCAGATCTGGAGTCTTTATGCAATATGTGTGGGCTTCAAACCAACACAGATGAAGTAGGAATTAAACTCTTACCAACTAAGCAAACAAGTTTCTGTTTGCCAAGAGGCGGATTCCATAACTACAGCTTCTCAGGTTTTGAAAGATTTCAGAGGTAATCCTTCTTCCTTATCTTGTATGTGTTAAGCATTAATGTTTTATTATTTCTGTATATGGAGAACCAGGCCATGCAGAAGGGCATGACATTTGTCTAGATGTTGTAACACAGCTATACTTGCTACCACAGGTGCCCTATAAGGATCTTGGTGGGCCCCATCTATATGATGGGATGTGGCTTCGGCAATTCTGGTTTGGGGCAGAATATCAGGATTTGATTCAACATACTTCTCAAAGCCAGAGTCTTTTGAAATACTAGTTGGATTCTTAACGTTTAATATCAAAGCAATCTCCACGTCCCAAGCATGAATCTCGGAAAGGGTACCTAGGAGAAGGCTACTTGAATCAGAGTACGAGTTGTCTGAAGAAGACTACCTAGGAGAGGACTGTGTAAAGCAGATTGTCAGACATCTGAAATAGGCTACCTAGGGGAGGACTACGTAAAGCAAAGCATGAGCTGTTCTGAAAAGGACAAAAAGGATATCCGCAGTAGAGCAAAAGTTACTTTGAGTGAGTGTTATTAAAAAAAGGCTACCTAGAGTAAAAGTTATTAAGAATGAGAGCCATCAAGAATGCTGTTTATAGAAGTGTGATAGTTTGCTAGGATCCTAGTCGACCCAACCCATAGTTTGAGACATGGGTTGAATTATTTCATTATGGGATTTGATCTATTATGTTTTTCAAGACGAGTTTTTTTATTTTACTTGTTAAATCCTTAACGTGCCCCTTGATGGGACCTTAAGCATGTGCATGGTGTAATGAAACTATTTATTTGTTTTTCCTTTTATCCTTAGCATCTTTTATTCTGAACTTAAGCAATCATGTTAAGATATCGTAACAGAGTTAGCATTTTCCTTTTAATCTGTTGTTGCAGGGAGGCTGAAGTTAAAGACAGTGGAACCCTTGGAGGCTGCTGATGTCAAATGAGTTGAGCAGAGACTATCAGACTATATGGCTTTAAGGCAATCAGCCTTGTTGAACAGTAACTGGGAGGGAGCAAAAATTTGCCCTCACTGATAAAGGTGTAATCTTTTGTACATTGCAGCCAAAGTGCATATGTATCGCCACATTGTAAGACTGTTGATATGAGTCTACTGGTATGTTATGACTTGTGTAAATGATAATGCTGCCGATGGTGTTGGACATGAATGGGACAGGCTATACAGCAGTTTGCGTGTTAGGCTAGCCTTTTGGCTTCAATTGAGAGCGAATCGTAGTGCTAATGTACGTTGTCGAACCTCTGTTTGCCATTACTTTTCAAAATTTTCAAGAAAATCATCCTGCGCTTTAATAAAAATGGTAATAAGTAAAATCTAAATACAATTACTTATTTTGTAACATCAATACCATCCACGGCCTATTAGCTCAGTTGGTTAGAGCGTCGTGCTAATAACGCGAAGGTCGCAGGTTCGAAACCTGCATGGGCCATTATTGCAAACTATTATTTTTTCCATTGTTTTATAGATATTTTTTCACCCTAGCTAGATGGTCTTCATCTGAGCAGCTTCATTTTTACTTTGCTGTGAAATATCTAGGGATGTTCTTCTAATAAAAAAGCACCATTACTTCTCTGCCGTCTCCTTGTGGGGCCCACTAGCCTTCCTCTCCAAAGTCCAAACACCTCGGAGGACAAGGGCAGCATTAATTGAAAATGAGGGAGCCAGAGCACTGGGAGTTGTCCTGACTGGGTTTGCCCAAAACCAACCCAAATAACCCGAATTTTATTGTCTGGAGATAAAATACCTCGCTATCTCCATAGTGAAAAGTGGTTTCTACATCTTTCTGATGGTTTTTCATGCATTTTGTTATCCTCTTTTGTGATTATTTATTTTTCATGATGACCCATCTGTTACAATTACATCGCAATTTTCTTTTTCATGATGATCTATCTGTTTACAATTACAATAGCAATCCTAGCATACTGTGGGTGAACCAATAATATGCGTTATGAATTAGGATTTGATTTAGTACACTCTTCAAGGGTCAAATCTTTTGAAATATCTGTCAAATTTTTAATATTTGGTATCGGAATAGGCATTATGTTCAAAATTTAAATCTTAAAAAAAAAAAAAAATACTTCAAGAAAGTATATGCCATCCTAAAAGGGAGAAAGGTAACTTGTAATGTGAGAATCATTGGAAGAGCTACTTAGAAGAAAGTTACTTGAAGCATGGTGTGAGTAAGTCTCAAGGCAAAAGGGCTACTTTCAAAGTAAAACCACCTGGGGGCTACTTACTGTAAAAGTAAAAGTTACATGAAAGTACAAGTTAGAGAGAAAGAGTGAGAGAGAGAGAGAGACTATTTACTGCTAAAATAAAAGCTATTTAAAGTGAAAAGCTGTAAAGCAGGTGTCCATCTTTCCAAAAGGGCAAAGAGTTAGTTCTAACCTAAAACAAAAGCCAGCGTGAATGTTTCTCCGCAAATTGATTCCAAAGGATGGCGTGGGACATGGATTTAGGCCCTGTTTTGGCCGCGCGTTTGAGAGGCATAGAAATGTTTTTCCATGCTTGTAAGTGCTTTTGCATTATTGGTTTGAAAGGCATAGAAATGTTTTTCATGCTTGTAAGTGCTTTTGCATTATTGGTGGAGTGTTTAGCTAGAAATCTCAAAGTACTTCTCTACACCTTAAAAGCTAAAATACTGCGTTTCGGTAGAAGCAAAAATTAAAAAAATTTTTGCTTCTCCATAAGCTTCTCACATTAATGAATTTTAAGATAATATTACTCATATTTCTCTCTTTTAAAAAATTATGTCGCAAGTATATCAAATCAAATTCAAATATTCAGATATGATGTTTATTTTATCATCCATCAAAGTTTTAATTACTTTTCTAACTAATAAGTTTTTTTACTTATTTATAATAATATTGCTTTTTTAATTACAAAAATATTTTTATTTTTTTATTTTAATTTTTTACCATGGTAATTAATTTTTAATATGCACAAGGTGCATAATATTATTTCTTTATTTATATTTGAATATTTATTTTTAATTAAAATTGTATACAATTTTTATTTGCATATTATATTAAATGTCATGAAATATAATTATTTTATTATAAAATATACATTAAATTTGTGATATTTAAAATATTTAAATAATATTGTTGAGTGTCTTTTATTTGAAAAAGAAGTTTAAGTAGAATTGCTTTAACTAATGAGATTTCATTGAAATCCTTTATAAAATAAAAATTATTTATAAAAATATTAATCATATATTAAATCATAAAGTTAAAGTATAATTATTTATTTTTTTATCATTTACATAATAAAGTACTTTCATCATATTATAGCTAAAAGAATATATAATATCAAAAGTACTTTTAAAAAATATCTTACTCAAAGTACTTTTCAAATGGACTTAAATTTTCACAGTGAGGCCAAACGGGGCCTTAAACTACCTAGTTAAGATAAGGGGATATAAAGATTTAATCTCTCCTAAGGCATGGACCCCCGAATACTTGTCAAGCCCTATCACGCATAGATGCAGTCGATGAGATGGGCATCATTTTCTTGTAATGAGTATAGTAGTTATGTGTCATGCCCTGCTTTATGATGCGTAACCTACCGTTTGCACTGTATTTCATTGGGATTTGGCCACTTTTAAGGTGGGGGTACTCGGGTCCCATTTTAGGACACCTATACTATTTTCTATTTTTTTGACAAAATTTCGACAAAGTTTCCCATAAAATGTCAATATCAATACCTGATATATGTCATTTATCAAATACTTTACTAAACATCAATGTTTACAATCCCGAATCATACATAAAATTGTAGTTTCAATAATTGCAAATCAAATTATAAACATCTCATTAGGCCAACCTACCCACAGTCCAGAATCTCTATCACACCATGATAACATTACACTATGAAGAAAACATATCATGTTATCAAAATATCACACATCATTTTCTAAGACATGCTAATCCATTTCTTTAATACATCAATTATCATGTTACATAATTATACAAATTCATATTAAAACAAATATACAATGAGATTCTAATCTCATCATTAAAATACATCATTCAAAGGTCTTTAGTCTTTCTTATAAATCCCTTGGTTAGCCTGTCAACTAAAAATTTAAACAAGAAGACGTGAGCCCCGATAATTCAGTAAGCTGGAAGTCAATTCATAATTTACATAATTTGATCCAATTATTATCATAGACATAATATACCTATCATACTCTGAGGACCATGTCTTCATTATTCCAATCCAATAATCCGAGGATGACATTCATCTTTTGATTTTGCCTAGACGTTTAACCCTCAGTGAATAACCATACTGTTCAATCATTCATCCAAGACATAAGAGCATATGTTCATCAATTTATACCAAATAAGAAATTACAATAATTCTCATCCAATCAATCAATCTCATTTCGAATCAATCTTAAACTTTAACATATACAAAGGGATATTCTTTATCCCACATATTAGACATTCATTTCGAACCAAAACATTAATTAATTCAATATAAGCGATATCCATTATCCCATACAAATCAAATAACATCAATTTTGAACAAAGATGGGATATCTATTATCCCTAGCCAAAACATACAAGTCCGGAGTCAAATCAATGAGATATTCATTATCCCAACTAATCATACAATTAAACAAAACAGGAGGCACCTACTACCTTGAGCTTTTAGCTCCAAACCATTCCTCCAGTTCTATACATTTTCATCCTTCTCAGATCATCCTGTATATGGTAAAATCTCATTTATTACAAATATAGTTCAAACTAATTTCTTCCAAACTACTGAATATAATTTAGGGCTAAACCTATATATGTCCAAAGTATATAACTCCATACTCATTATTTCTCTCATTGAAGAATGTGATCAAATATGTGTCATACACTAGCTAAATCAGAGTTTTTCCAAAACTTATCACAAGAACTTCTCTTTCCCTATAACCTTTATAACATAATTATCATTTAAACAACTCAATGAAGCTTTCCATTTACCCAATTCAGGGTTTTCATAGCCCACATACTAAACTCCTGTTTAACCCAATTTAGGTCATGGCTTAAACACATGCTTCACATGCTTAATTCATTTTAAACGAGTCTCAAAACATTATAAATCATGCATTAAACCTTTCTTCCATGATAATTTCACAAAATTCATGAATTCTCCAATTTTTACTATTCATAAAAACCCTAGCTTGGCAAAATCATCAATTTTGATGCCCAAATAAGTTCTAACATGTCATTAAGCATGAATACATCATTTTTCCCATGATTTAAACAACAAAACCCTAACATTTTTCCCAAAATTTCTATTAACAAAAACCCCAACAACCCCAAAAATCTAATTTTGAATGGGATTAAGCAACTTACCGTGTAAATCAAATATGACTAAGACCCATCTACGGTTGGAATGACCAAAACTTGGGTTTAAACGCAAGATCAAGGAGTTCTTCACTCTATCACAGAAATTTCTAAGCTAAAGTAGTAAGGAAATGGGCATAACGAGGCTATGGTGAAGCTAAGGCATGAGAGAAGTAAAACGGAATGAAAAAATGAAGAAACGGAATGGGGTTTAGCTTTAAAAAAGAAGATTTTTTTGGTGCTTCGACGCACCATTGGGGCTATGCCATGGTATAGACTTCGTTGTCTGCCCCAATGTCACGACATTGAACCTACTGAATGCCCCAAAATTGCCTTACTAACACTGTGCCACGGTATAGGTTATCTATGCCGCAGCACTACACTTGCTGAATGCCCATATTTTTTCCTTCTATAGCTATGCTGTGGCACAGGCTTGCTACCCATATTTTGTGATTTTTCTCCAAAATTTTACCCTATTTTTTCACCTTTTTTTAAATTCTTCTTCATTAAACTTTTAATCATATCATTTCATCATTACTAACTGTAATTTTCCATACAAAATATGCTTAACAACTTACATATTTTTCATTGTACTTTTTATCCATTTATTTTACACTGTATCAATAAATGTATGGTACATCCATTATTTTATTTCATATAAAACCTTTCAAATATTACCACAATCATTTCTCACATATCACATGTATGAAATTAAACATGTTTATGCTATCCATCATCTTATTTATGGTCAATTAAAAAAATCACTTATTCAATTTTTTTTATTAAAATTTTTCTGCTATAGTTAATTCCATAGGCCATTTTCATCCCAAATGGCATCCAATATTCAAATCAATGTCTCACACACTTTTCAATACATATGATGATTGCTTTAGATCATTCATATAGATCATAATTATACTTTTACTCAATTTCACTAGTTGGGTTCATTTCACTCAAGAATTACTAATATGACCATTTTATTGATACAATTCCAATTTCATAGCAATTTCTTTGCAAAATGCTAGTTTATCATCTCAACTTCTCCTATTTTGAAATGTGAAAAATTCTCCCTCGTTTGCAAAAACTAGTAACAACCAAGGTGTTACAGACTATCCTCCTTACAAAAAGTTTCGTTCTCGAAACTCATAATAACATTTAATTTGTGGCAAATTCTCAAACTTATCAATCCATTTAATCTCATTACACCACACAGACCATTTTTCTTTTATATGTACTCATTCCCCCATCTTACTTAATGCCATATCATGCTACAAAATTCAATCATATGATCATGATGTATAGCTTGTGATAGAAAGCAAAATAATTTACCTGTAATAACATTAGGAATAGTAGTCCACTTAGACAAAGTTTTATCAAACCCTTACATTCATCAAAGTGCATTAACCATACAACTCCACCCTATAGCACAATTCACTATCTATTGTTTGAGAAATTCTAAAATTCATCACTTAAATTGTCAATCTAAACAATTCAATTCGCCCAAAAAGTTCCATTTCAACCAATATGTAAGTATACATGGTACATCCATCTCAGCCATAACATCAACAATTTACTTATAACCACTTACACATGTCACATTTCAAGTCCATAAATATAAACAAATAGGATCATCATTATCCCTATTCACAATTTATTCAATTGAAGTATTCACAAACAAAATTATGCAATAATACATGAAGATATTGTTCTTTATAATCATCAATTACATCCATAATGTATAGTTATAAGACAATTCTCACCTTGACAAATGAAACTATTATCATGTGGCCCATATAACAAAACAAAAATCTACAACTAAGAGTCTCATCTTTGGAATATCTCACGTCTATCACAATACAACTATATAACCATATCTGATCTTTCATTCTACCCTTATGATCAGCACAATCACTTCGTCGTACGATTTCCAACCCAATATACCCAACTCATCATTATATTTCGCAGATTTCCAACCCAATATACCCAACTCATCATTATATTTCGCCTATCACTAACCAATACCATGCACGGGAGGCTATAACAAAGTAATCTAAACTACATGTAAGTGACAATTATAATCAACTAGGCAAACAAAGTGGTCTAAACCATAATCAAGTGGCAATCATTATCAAATAAGGTGATCTGAACCACAATCAAGTGATAACCATCGTCAAGTGGACTCAACTAGCTTACAACATTGGTGTGATCTAGTCTATCTCTACAACTCGGCTACGAATATTACCAAATCCATGACAATATAATCGATATCATCTCTGGTATCTAGTTATCACTGCAACCCGCGATTGTAAGTTCTCCATACATAAATACTAAATCAAGTTTCTTTGCCATGAAAGGTGGCATCAAACAAATAAAGCCCGGAAATGGGCGAGGATCCAAAATAACCAAAGTAGCCAACCTGGCAAGTATCCAAACCTCAAACACATAATGATTATATGCTATCAGGCATAGTCGCTAATAAACTAAGTTAATAGAATTACAATCTTATTAAAGACATAGATGGAAGATAAACTCTGAGTAAAACCTCAGGATGCAACTTAGGTTGAGTTGATTTGGGTTTCAATCAACCCTAATTGTAACCTATTGTTCTGGTTTACTTTGGTTATGTTTTGGGTTAAGGTTAAGGTTAAGGTTAAGCTTCATATTACCTATTATTTTCAATTCAAACTTTTTTTATTATTTGTATTTTATTTTAATCAAAGCTTTAAATTATCACAACCTAATCAATTAAACTAGCATATAATTAAAAAATAATGTCAAAATATCTTCAAAAAATATATGGTATAAAATAGAGAAATCAAATGCCACATTGCCAATTTATAACTTTATAAGTATTCTAAAACGATAAATTTTTATAGAAAATGTTATCTAAAACAACTAATTTTGAAAGTTAATTTTTATATAAACAATATTTAAGAGTATAAGAGATAATCATAAAACATATAAATGCAATAAATTTCTGAAAAATCATGTCTAGGCAAAAGTTCTATTTGTAAAAAGTATATATTAAAGAACATATATATATATATACATATAGAGAGAGAGAGAGTAAATCTTAGTTAATTTTGAGTTTTATTAGGTTAGATTTGACTAAACCCGGGTTAACATGGGTTTTCCAGGTCAGGTTTAACTAAAACCCCATTTAAAACCAAATCGGGTTGCACCCCTAGTGACGAATCACTAGCTATTGCCCTCATTTAGAGTCTTGATTGATGTATTTGGGATTTTAACTATTGGCTAAGATTGCAGGTACTGCCTTATGCCAAGGCAGGCGCGCGCCTATGCATCCCACTAGGCAGGCGCGTTTCATATTCTTTCACCTAGAGCTCAAAAGGAAGGGTAGGCGTAGCCTATCGCACCATCACGCGCAAAGGTTGATTCATGCATGGAAGCCTATCTTCCAAGTGCTGACACAAAATGACAAAGACCTTCATGCACTGGCTCGGCGTTTGCCTATTACACAGGTCCACCATCCATGGAAAGAAAATTCATCACTTTTGACTCTGTTAAAATTTCTCAGAGAGAGAGCTCTCATCTTGGATCATAAACCACAAAGCTAAGGGGAAAAAAAGCACTCAAATCAATTAATTCTAACACTGCGGGTTGTTCCAAGCGTGACCATTTTAAAAGAGATCCTGGTTTAGGGCCTGTTTGGCCTGGCGTTTTGGGAGTGTAAAAGCGCTTTTTTCAGCCAAAACGCGATTCTGCAGTGTTTG
>JAYJMB010001308.1:0-16821 GCA_036873735.1 Pouteria campechiana
TAGGTGCAAAAGATGAAGTATTAGGTGCAAAAGATGAAGTATTAGGAGAATAAAATATGACATTTTGCATTCTCATTACTTCACCATTTGAATTGTCCCACTTTTTCTCCTTAATTGGCTTCTTCATATTTTTGACCATTGAAGAAGGTGGGTTTCATTGAATGCAAAAACGAGAGCAACATTGAATGAATAAGACTATTTGAATTTTCTACCACGCCTTTCTGGTTTATCTCGAGCTGCTACATCGCCATTTAGAGAGGAGGATAAGATGTATTAAAAGGTGTTACTTATTTGACTTGTCATAGCTTTGAAAACCTTATAGCGCTGCTTATTGCTGAAAATGGTGACTGATATAAGTCTGCACAATGTCGGCATGAGGGTAGATACCATTTGTATACTAGTCACATAAATTAATTTTTCTCTAACAAGTCAAGGCCTCTCTTTGTCTGCATTTTTCTACCATTAGTTGCAGACAAATTCTTTCATAGGTTTATCTGTTAGTTGAGCTTCCATATGAGTGATTTGTCTATTGCAAATAGCAGACAAACTTTAAATAGTGCACTTGAAGTCAAACTGACTGATAGACAAACTCTACTTTGTCTACCTGAATTCCTCTAGTAGATTTGTCTATTGGTCGATCCTTTATGTATGTGCTTTGTCTATTATAAATAATAGACTAACTTAGGGTGGCACTAACAAAGTTGGATTGATCAATTGACAAACTCTTCTTTGTCTATACCAACAAATGAAGTGAGATGTTCTTCCTTTGTCTATTAGAGGTGGCAAACAAAGTTCACTTTGTCTTGCTCTAACAAATGAAGTGTGGTATTCTTCTTTTGTTTTTCATTGTCCATTGGAGGTGGCAGACAAAGCTTACTTTAACTTGCTCAAATAGACGAAGTGTAGTATTCATCTGACGTAAGTGATACACGAACTTTTTCTTTGCTTTATCTTGGATGGAGTACTTTGTACATCGCATATGAATTTGTCTGATGTAATCTATAGATGAATATGCCTTTGTCTGTTGAAGACCCTTTTTGGTCCAAGCAGCTTTTTGTCTATTCAACTTTATTTATGCTTACTATGCATCTTTTACTTCATCTTTTGCTTTGTCTGTTGTTAGTAACTAACGACTTTTTATCCACAGATGAAGTGAAGTTCTTTAACTATTCTTCACACTTCGAGCAACAAAAGGGGTTTATTTTTATAACTTCTTTCTTTCTTCAATCTTCATTTGTCTGTTTTAGCTCAGCTAAAGTTGCACTCCCTTAACCATTCATATTGCCTTTTTGTCCTCAGAATAATCCATTATTCTAACTTTGTTGATCAAACAAAGTATTCCCCTCTTTATGCATGATTATCTGGGTGACAATTTTTCTTTCTTCCATTGTCTGAGTATTTGATGGAGATTCTTCTTCTTTTTTATCTCAGACAACCTTTGTTTAGTCAGTATAGATAGTTTGAGTTTATTAAGCAACTTTATGCTCTTCGACTAAAGCTTTGTCTTCAACTTCATTTGTCTTGCATTTGCTATTGAAATTTTATCTTTGAGATTGACAGACAACTTACACTCATTGTAGCGCATCTTTGAAGCTTTATTTTTCTCCCATTACTTTTGTTCTTGGAAGCTTCTTTTAGACAATTGCAACCTTTCTTGTTGCTTGTCTTCTGATTTCTTCTTCTTCTTCTTCTTCTTCTTCTTCTTCTTCTTCTTCTTCTTCCATGACCTCATTAGTTCAACTTCTTTAGAATGTAGTAGATAGTTGTGGCAGTTTGTTGCAGATGATTCTACACTTAGAGTTTTTCTTCACTTGCTACGTTGTTAGCTTTCATATATAATATCAGAATGTATTTTATTCTCATGTGACTATAACATTTTATAAAGCAAGGATAATATATACTCTATTAAGTGCATAATGTGAAAGCTTAAGTAATTATGGTGTTTAGAATGATTTAGCAAATTTATATAGTAAAGAATAATTAATGTTGTGCGAACCATAATGTAAGAATGTATGCTTGTATAATTGATCATTTGTGGTTGTGCATTTATGTTAATTATGATATGGTAGATTATAGATTAAAGCATACAAATTCTTACAAGTTTTGTTATCATCAAAATCATATATAATAATAATGACAAATTATACAATGCTTGAATGCAAAATAAATAAGTGAATAAAGCAATAAGAACTAATGATATCAAACTCCAGAGGGTTGTAGATGATTGAGCTTTGAATTCAAATTTGCAATCAACATGTTGGAGTTGTGAAATCTTGGAAGAAAACTTGAATAGAAGCAAATGCTTTGTTAATGCTCTTTCTTACTTGATTTGCTTTTATAGCTAAACTTGAATGGTTTCTTTCTTCTCCTTTTATACTAGATTTCGAAATCCACCTATTAGAGAAGACAATGTTCATTAAATGCGAGTAAATCACAAAAATTTTCCAACCATTGAAACATTTTACTAGCTTCAAACTTTTTGAAATAAGCATGTCTGGAATGGGAGAAGAATGCTTCATTAGAAATTCATGCTGCTTGATGTCATTCGTAATTTTGCACTATATAAAATAATTTCAGACTGTATGAAGGCTTCGTGTGAACGATTCTGATTGGCTTCATCCAAAATACTTTAGTCTGTCTTAAATAAAATTTTGGACTGATTGAAGCAATGAGAATCACTTAGCCATGTGTTTGAGCTTCAGCTTATCTAAAATAGGTTTGACATTGTTTGGAATAAAATTTCATAATGTCCTAACATGGTTTCGCAATGTCCGAAATGGTTTTGCAACGTCTGAAGCTCTGCTTACGTTCGAGACTTAGGCATCTAATCTATTTACTTTTGCACCATGCTTCAACATACTTGAAGCATGTCCAAAGCTAGTTTTTGAAGTTTATTTGATGCGAGACATATCTTTCAACTGCAATATTGGCTTGGAAGCTTGGATTGTGTGTCTAAAACATTTTAGATGTTGTTTCAAATATTGATCTCATGTCTATAGTCTTCATTCTTTAGACACTGAACTTGTTCATGTTCTGAATTTGTTCCTTATGATTTCAGTCTTCTAAGTTCAGTGTCATTCTTTCTCTTGAGCACTTATGTTTTCTTCCTTAATAAACATAATGTGGATCTTTATCTCTGATATGTTCTTCAATGCATTGTCCACTTTACTAAAGTTATTTCCTTGATACGTTCTATACCTATTACTGCAATACTAGGGAACATAACTATCAGTACCTTCATTATTAACTCACATGATTTTGCTCATTATCAAAACTCACCTAATTAATTATATTCATCATCAAAATCAAACTAAGCAAAAAAGGTTTGGATCAACACTAGCAACTCATAAGCCTCATCCTCAGTCTTCTTCATCAATGCTCCCCTATAGATGCATCAATCAATGTTCTAGTAGTGTGAATCAACCCATTGTAAAAATTGTGGACTTACATTCACTTAGGCATACGATGATGGGGACACTTCCTCAACAACCCTTTGTGCCTCTCCCAAACATCATACAAAGTCTTTCCTTCATATTGAATAAAATTGTTGATTTCAAATTGCATCTTTGCCATTTCTGCTAGAGGGAAAAATCTAGAAAAAACCTTTTGAACAAAATCTTCCAAAGTAGTGATGGAATTAGTAGGCAAAGAATTCAACCAATTTTTTGCTTTATACCTCAAGGAGAAAGGGAATAATTGAAGGTGAATGGCATTATTAGAAACACCATTATACTTGATAGTATCACAAATCTCTAGAAAATTCACGATGTTAGCATTGAGATCTTTAGTAGGCAATCCAATGCATTGATCCCTTGAATCATCTACAAAGTCACTAGCTTCAATGCAAAATTATTTGCATCAATAGCTGGCCTTCTTATATCCAATTGAATCCCTATTGTAGTTAGCAATGCATAATCCCTTAATGCCATTGGTGGGTTATTCTCATTTCTTACTTCACCAAAATTAACCATAGCATCTTGCAATTGAATGATAGCTTCTCTTATCTCCCTTCTAATCCTTTGAAGAGTGTATTCTATCTCAAAATTGCGAGGGATTAAGTCACTTCACCTAGACCTTCGCATACACCCATGGAAAACTTGAGGAAAAAGACAGAAAAACAATAATGATTAATAAACTAAAAGAAAATTCCAAAGAAAAAAGTAGAGTTATTTAATTCAATATTAGCAAAAAGAATAGTCCTTGGCAACGACACTAAAAACTTGTTGTGGTTTTTCTTAATGAAAGTGCACATGTCATCAACAAGTAATAAAGTGAAAAAGAGATTGTCCCTTAAGGACTATTGCTACCAAATGCTAAATTACTCTAACCTTAATTTTATTGGAACACTCGAATAATGGAAAGATAAAAGACAAGAAAACTAAACTTAGTTAAAGTTAACAAGAGTGAAACTTTTAATATGGAGAAATTTAATGACATAAGACATCTAGGGTTTTTGAATTCACCGGCATTAATCCTATCCAATTTCATCTAATTTGATTAATTAATGTTCTATGCTGATAACAAATTACTCTTTTTTAATTATTGATCTTTCTCAAGTATTAATAATCTATCCTAATTAGAAAATTTTCTACTTCTCTATGAAAATTTTGAACTTGCCAAGATTCATTAACAATAAGAAATTCCTCTTGTTACACAAGTCTCATATATATCTTTATCTTATTGAATGTTCATACTCTGGCTACATCATTGCCCTAGAATAAAAAGTTTAACTCATAATGAAATTAAAAGAAATCCTAAATAATATCTTAATCTTGATGAGCAAAGAAAAAGAACTATGATGGATGTGAATATGATTTCCATCTTTGGGTTGCAATAATCTTCTACTCCAAAGCAATGAGTTCTTCCCCAAAGCAATCTCCCTTCAAAAGCACTCTCTCCCATAAAACAATTAGTTCCACCTTCTAAATAACTAATTTTGGGTTAGATTATTACAAAATATGAGTTTGCATAAGCATACGCATTCAATCTTCTAAAAATATCAAATTCCATCTTTGAACTGCACTTGATTTTACTTGACCAACAATGTGGCATCCAACTTGGGCACTTTGGTGCCCAACGTTTGTCCAATATGCATTAAAATCCCAAATGACTAGCAACATAAGCACTATAGTGCCCAACAGTGTCTTTCAATTGTTTTGCTCCTTTTTCCAACTTCCATCATGAATCTTTCCTTCCTCCCTTTTCCGCTATACTTACCTTCAACTTTCCTTCAACTTAACTCAATGTATAAACAATACAAAACAAACGTAAGATTCAAACAAAATCTCAAGAATAAACCTAATATAAAGCTCAAAAGATACCTAATATAATTGAATAAAATTCACTTATCGCACTACTTACTAAGGCAATTTTTAAGATTCATAAACACGATAATAAAGTGCAATGAAATAAAAAAATTTAGAAAATAAGATAATGCGCATAGAGAATTATAACAATTCGAGCAAACCTTAGCACCTACTACACCTATTCAACTTTAGATTCCATTATCAAATAACTTAATACAATGTGATATCCAATCACCTTTTGAATTTCAACTCTAGGAAGCTTCATAAATTAACTTAAAGTAAAGAAAATTCTCCACTCATACACTAAAATAGGATATGCAAACACTTTACAAGAATTTTTTTATAAAAGAATTGAATATACCTATAAATAGACAAACATACAATAATACCACAACATAATCTGAAATAAATAAAATAAATAATGTAGAATAGAGATTTAGATTGTCCTTTGATCATTTGAAGAAGATGTGAAGGTGACAGTATTTGAGTATTTGAGAGAAGTAGTTGGAGATGTGAGCTTTGGAGTTCTTAAAAATTTAGAGCGCTTGAGAATACTTCATTAGTCTCTAATCTTAGAAATTGATTTTTTTTAATAAAGGCTTTACAATGAATAGAAATAACAGAGATAGGTAGCACATAATAATGATTCAATGTTTAAAATTTTGATGACTATTGTGGGCTTGATTGGGTGGCTATTCACAGCTAGGCAATCAATCAACCAGGTTGGTTGAACTATAAGATTTTGGCCTTCTTGCCATTTAGTCGAGTGCTTGTGACCGAGTGGCCATTTAAACACTATTGAACACTTGGAGACTTAGTTTCTAGTACAAAGACTTTGCATTTTAGATTAGCTAATATATTTTAATTTGTATGGGATGTAAACAATATTAAATTGATGAAGATACTTTACCAAACTAATCGATGAATTGCACGGGTTTGTAATCATCTTAAGAAGATAGAAATAAATTTGTTTCCATGATACATTAATCATTCATTGATGAAATATATAAAAGTGAGTTTAACTTCCTAAAAAAGTTAAAAGAATAGCATGTTATCAAACACAAAACTTCATCAAAGTATCTGGGGTGTGACAAGTGAATTTTATTCACCTAAACTATCTTTTTGAACTAACTTTTGGTTTGTTTTTGGGTTATGTTTAGTTGATTTAAAAGTATTTTTGTTTGTGTTTACTTGTAGGGACATGGATGTAGGAGAAGTGATAAAAATATGGAGAATTAACAACAAGAGAAGAAGACATGTAATGAAGTGAATGCAGAACAGAAAATGATGGACAGAAAGCCCATGCCTTGACATGGAACAATTGCACAATTTTTCCCAGATAGACAATCCATGTCATGGCATGGAACCTAATGTGTGAAGAACTTCAACAAGGCAGTGAGTCTGTGCCACAACACAACATTTCCATGTCGTGACACCAAGCTGGAGACAATTTTTAGATTTTCTGGATCTTGCTTTACTTGTGCAACAAAGCTAAACCCTAATGAAGATGATATAAAATGAAGTTTTGGCATGACTTTGGGGATACTTTGGCTGGGTTTGGAGGTAGAGAAATAAGAGAAAAAAGCTAAGATAGATCAGTGAAGGTGGAATTCTCTTGCAAAGGAAGAGGGAGCTAAGAATGGAGCAAAGTGCATAAAACATTACATGGAGAAGCCTTTCTCTTGATCTTTCTTTGTTTTTTTTAAGTCATTTACCTTTGTTAAAAATGTTCAAGATGTTATGTATTATTTTCCTTGATTCCATCATGACCCAAGTACTTTAATCTAGGGGAAAGATGAAGCCAGATAATGAGTATTTGGTTTCATTATGTTTAATGCATTTCTTTGTTTGTTCATCATCTATGTTAAGTGCTTAATCTAATGTTAATGCTTATGAAAGAATGCTAGCCCTTTCAACATGATGGGTGATTCAATTTGAGGCTGATAAGCAATAATCAAATTAGATCATGATTAACTACCGTAAGATGATCATGATGATAGAGATATCCATGAAGCTTATGCAACATTATAGGTTTCTTGATTTTAGTGCATATTGATTGGTTTGTGATTTTCATAGAGATGTAGGAAATTAGCTAATTGAGATAGTTTGTTATGACTTGAGAAAGAATTATAATTAACTAAGAGAAACTTATTGTCAACATAGGAGCAAACGTTGAGTGTTAAACTGATGAAACTAAATATGATTAATTTGCTAAAATTGGAAACCCCAAGATGTTTTAATCATTGTCTCTTTATATTTTCCATAAAAATATCATTGCTAGAGCTTGTTAATCTAGATCTTTTCTATTTACATACACATATCATCATTTAATTCTTTAAACAGAATTTAGAGTTAGAGTAGTTGGTACTTAGCATATATACATACTCGTGGGAATGATATCTCACTCACTCTTTATTACTTGTTTGCAACACGTGCACTTGCATTAAGGAAAATCTGCAACAAGTTTTTGACACCATTGCTAGTGACTATAGTAGTGCTAATATCAAAATAAATAATACTAGTTTTGCTTTGAAATTTTCTTTTCCTTCATCTTTGTTATTTATTGAAGTTCTTGTTTCTCTTTCAGGAGCTTTCATAAGTGGATGCAAAGATCTAAAAGTAGTAATTTGATCCCTCTTAATTCTGAGATAGAACATACACTTCAAGGAATTAGAAGGGAAAGAAGAGTAGTATCCAGTCTATTGCAAACCACTATGATTGATCTAGGAGAAGTGAACGAGAATCATCCTCAACTATTATCGTGGGATTATGCATTGCCAACAGCCACTGGAATTCAACCAGTGATAAGAAGACCAGCCATTACTGCTAACAACTTTGAGATCAAGCTAGTTACCTTACAGATGATCCAAGGAGCTCAATTCAATGGGTTGCCAAATGAAGATCCAAATGCGTTCACTGCTAACTTCTTAGAGATATGTGATACCTTCAAATACAATGAGGTCTCCGATGATGCTATTTGCCTAAGGCTTTTCCCTTTTTCCTTAAGGGATATAGCAAAAGTGTGGTTGAATTCTTTGTTTGTAAATTCCATTACTAGTTGGGAAGATTTGGTGCAGAAGTTTCTAGCCAAAATTTTCCCTCCAGAGAAAACAACAAGAATGCTATGAAGATCAACAACTTTGCTTAGCATGAAGGTGAAACTCTTTATGATGCAAGGGAGAAAAATAAAGAGTTGTTCCGAAAGTGTCCACACCATGGGTTCCCCAAGTGGATGCAAGTTCAAAATTTCTACAATGGATTAACTAACAACACCAAAACCCTAATCGATGCATCTGCAGGAGAAGAATTAATGAAGAAAATAGAGGATGAAGCTTATGAGTTGCTAAAAGACATGGCCACTTCCAATGGCCAAGTGAGAGAATTATATCAAAGAAGTCAAATGAGTACATGAAATTGATCCTATCTCTACATTAACAGCTCAAGTTGCAATGCCTACACAACAATTGCAAAAGAATCAAGAGGGAGTCAATGCCATTCAAACTCCTCAAATTTTCTATGACTTCTTCCAAGGCAATCATTCTAGTGAAGAATGCCAAATTAGAAATTCATTAACGTAGCCTCAACAAGAACAAGCACAAATTGTTGGAAATTTCAACAAGCAACACAACAACTCATATTCCAACACATGCAATCCTAGGTGGAGAAACCATCCAAATTTTTCTTGGAAGAATCAACAAAATATAAGACAACCTCATCAAGGATTTCGACAACAATAAGGATTTCAGCAACAAGAAAAATTATGGGAGCAAGAGAAAAAGACAGATTAGGAGACTGCTTTAGCCTAATTTGCCAGTACTTCAAGTAAATTCTCATCCACAATCGATAACTTCATTAACAAAATAGAAGATTTTATGGCTCAGACAAGGGCCAATATGCAGAACCAATCTACACAGATTTGCAACTTAGAAGGTCAAGTGGCTTAGATGACAAATATGTTCAACAATCATCAATAAGTCAACTTGCCCAACAATACAAAAATAAATCCAAGATAACATTGCAAAGCCATCACTTTAAGAAGTGGGAAGGAATTAGAACCTCCAATGAGCAAAGAGAAAGACAAATCAGAAGGGCAAGAGCAAGTGGAATCCCCTCCTAAGCCACAATTGTTGCCTCCTCAGTAACTAGTTACCTCCATACCTTTTCCTCAGTAACTAAAGAAAAATGAATTGGATAATTAGTTTGCTAAGTTCTTGAAAGTCTTTAGAAAGCTTCACATCAATATACCATTTGTTGATGCACTAACACAGATCCCAAGCTATGTGAAGTTTATGAAAGATATCCTCTTAAACAAGAGGAAGTTAGAAGAATATGAGATGGTTGCTCTCACTAAAGAATGCAGTGCAATCATTCAAAGGAAGCTACCTCCAAAACTCAAAGATCCAGGAAGCTTCAATATTCCTTACGTCATTGGGAATTTTGTATTTGAGAAGGAATTATGTGATCTGGGAGCCAGCATTAATCTTATGCCCTTTTCAATTTACAAAACATTAGGGCTAGGCAAAGCAAGATCGACAACTATATCTCTTCAGTTGGTGGACAAATCCATCAAGCACCAAAGAGGCATCGTTAAAGACATACTTGTCAAGACTAATAAGTTTATATTCCCAACAGACTTTGTGGTGCTTGACATAGAAGAAGACAAAGATGTTCCTATCATCTTGGGGAGACCATTATTGGCTAATAGAAGAGCTTTGATTGATGTCCAGAAGGGTGAATTAAAGCTTCGTGGTTAGGATGAGGAAGTGATATTTAAGGTGTTCAATACAATCAAATATCCAGTAGCAAGTGATAATTGCTTTCGGATAGACTCACTGGATACCTTAGTATCTCAGCACTTGAAAAGTTCAGAAGATCCACTAGAAACAAGCTTAACTCATCCTTTTGTTTTTGCTCTTGATGAGGAAGATATTGTAGAAATTGTACAGTGGTTGGACTCTTTTGGTCCAAATAACAAAAAATATTTTGAAAGTTTAGGACAAAATCTTCCTCAATCTATTCCTTCAATTGAGAAGCCACCATCTCTTGAGCTCAAATAGTTGCCAGACCATATGTGGTATGCCTTTCTTGGAGAATTCTCTTTATTATCTGTTATCATATCTTCTAACCTCTCTAGAAACGAAGAAGATAAGCTATCGCAGGTCCTCAGGAATTACAAATCAGCTATCGGTTGGTCTATCACTGATTTGAAAGGAATCGACCCAACTGTATAAATGCATATAATTTTAATGGAAGAAAATTACAGACCATTAGTGAAAGCTCAGAGAAGACTGAATCCACTATAAAGGAAGTGGTTCGTAAGGAAGTGTTGAAGTGGTTGGATGCGGGAATAATTTATCCTATTTCCGACTGTTCATGGGTCAGCCCTGTACAAGTGGTTCCAAAGAAGGGTGGAATGACAGTGGTGAAGAATGACAACAATGAATTAATTCCATTGAGAATTATTATAAAGTAGAGGATTTGCATTTATTATAAGAAGTTGAATACAGCCACAAGAAAATATCACTTCTTGTTGCCGTTCATTGATCAAATGTTGGATCTTCTAGTAGGTTTTTATTACTACTGCTTTCTAGATGGCTATTCTAGATACAATCAAATAGCCATTTCTCTAGAAGACCAAAACAACACCACATTCACATGCCCATATAGTACCTTCGCCTTTAGAAGAATGCTTTTTGGTGTATGCAATGCATTGACTACTTTTCAAAGATGTATGATGGCAATATTTTTTGATAAAGGAATTCAGAGTTTCCTTGGGCATGTGGGATTCTACAAAAGGTTCATTAAGGACTTCTCAAAAATCTCAAAGTCAGTCTCCAGTATGCTCGTGTAAGGTACATCCTTTGATTTCAATGAGGAATGCACGAAGGTAATCAATTCTCTGAAGAAAAATCTTGTTTCAGCACCTATTGTGGTTGCACTAGAGTGGGCTAAACCATTCAGACTAACATGTGATGCAAGCAATTATGCAATAGGAGTAGTCCTAGGATAGTGAAGGAATAAGGTATTTCACACCATCTATTATGCTAGTAAGACTCTCATTGATGCTCAGCTCAACTATGCCACAACAAAGAAAGAATTGCAAGCAATTGTATTTGCCTTTGTATTTAGATCCTATCTCATTAGCAATGAGGTGATTATATTCATGGATCATTCTATAATCAAATACCTTATGGCCAAGACTCATCCGGTGGGTGCTTCTACTCCAAGAATTTGACTTGGAGATCAGAGATAAGAAAGGGATAGAAAATCTTGTGGTAGCTCATCTCTTAAGATTGGAGCTGGAAGAAGAAGAAAAAATGTAGAAACCTCCCAATGATGATCAATTCCTAGATGAGTAATTATTTGCTACTACTTTAATACAATCCACTCCATGGTATGTAGACTTTGTAAACTATCTAGCAGAAAACACCATGCCACTTGAACTGCCTCCTTATCAAAAGAAGAAGTTTTATTTTGATGTGAAGCATTACTATTGGGAATATCCAATTCTCTATAAATATTGTGCTGATCAGATAATTAGGAGATGTGTACTAGAAGAAGAAATGGAATATATCCTCAAACATGTCATATGATTGAGTGTGGAGGACATTTTGGAGGAAATTGAATAGCTGCAAAAGTTCTGCAATCGGGTTTCTATTGACCAACATTATTTAAGGATGCCTAAGTTTTTGTTGCTGCATATGATTGATGCTAAAGAACTGAAACAGATCAAGAAAGAATGAAATGCCTTTGAAAAATATTTTAGAGGTTGAACTCTTTGATGTGTGGGGCATCGACTTTATGGGACCATTTTCTTCATCTTACAACCACAAGTACATCCTTTTGGTAGTAATTATGTATCAAAGTGGGTAAAGGTAGTTGCTACTCACACTAATGATGAGAAGGTAGTATTGAATTTTCTTTGAAAAAATATTTTCACAAGATTTGGAACTCCAAGAGCCATTATCAGTAATGAAGGAAGCCACTTTTGCAACAAATAATTTGCAACTCTATTGTCAAAGTTTGGGGTTAAGCATTAAATAACATTAGCTTATCATCCTCAAACAAATGGCCAAGCAAAAATGTCCAATAGAGAAGCAAAGTGAATTCTAGAAAAGACAGTGTAGACCTCTTACAAGGCCTAGGCTAAAAGGCTGGATGATGCTCTGAGGGCATACCGGACTGCATTGGAGTTAGAACATCATGCTTATTAGGCAATGAAATGGTTGAACATGAACATGGATGTAGCCAAGGAGAAACGACTTCTACAATTGAATGAACTATATGAATTTCACAATGAAGCTTATGAGAATGCTAAGATATACAAGAAGTAGACAAAGCATGGCATGACAAGCATATCTACAGAAAAGAGCTTGTCCTAAGGAAGAAAGTGTTATTGTTCAATTCCAGGCTTCGATTGTTTCTTGGAAAACTCAGATCCATATGGTCAAGACCTTTCACTGTGACACCATATGGAGTTGTGGAGCTTCATCATGAAGAAAAAGGGGCTTTCAAGGTTAATAGATAGCGATTGAATCCATACTATGAGGATGGAGTTGATCACCTCAAGATGATTGTTAATCTCAAATGATCCTAAAGAGAAAGAGTTTGGCTGAAGACTATAACTTAAGCACTTCTTGGGAGATAACCCAAGCTTCTCAACCTTCTATTTGTTTAGTTTGCATTATTTTAATTGTTATTACATTATTTTAATCTATAGATAGTTGTTATTTGCATTGACTGAATTTTGATTAATAGTCTTAGCTAGTCAATTTCAAGTTCTAATCATGTTTTAGTTAGTGATTATGTGTCAATTTTTGTAATTGCATTAATATTGTTGTTAATTACATATTCGATAGATTTGATTTTTATAGACTAAGTTTTAGTTAGGTATTTAAAAATTTAATTCATGTCTTAGTAGTTAGTGTCATTCACAATAACATGCTTGAATCTCTAATTTTAAGGGTGGACATGAGGCACATTGGCATCCCAACAATCAATCAATAGCAAAATGTAAGTTAGGGATTCCATGCCTTAACATGGAAGCTTGTTAAGAGGAGTCAAGGAGTCCATGCCGCGACAACACATTTTCATGTCGTGGATGGTAGTTTGCTATTTGGAGTCAGTGAGAAGTCAGGAAGTCCATGCCATGGCAGCACATGCTACGGCATGGCAGTTTGCTATGTGTAGTCAATGAGAAGTCAGGGAGTTTGCGACAACACATTTTCATGCCGTGGCATGGCAATTTACTAAGTGAAAGCTAAGAGAAGTCAGGAATTTCATGTCGCAATAGCACATTTTCATGCAGCGGCATGGCAGTTGCTAAGTGGGGTTAGTGAGTTAATGTTGTGGCAACACATTCTAATGCTGCGACATGGATGAACAATGTATGAATCAGTTAACAATCAACAAGTTCATGCACGACATGGAATTTCCATGGCAAAACACACGATCTTCACCTCTCTCGCATGCGAACATAGTGCTCCCATTTTAAAAAATGCCCAAGTCCCCTTTTTCAAAAACAAATGTTTCATCCCCTCCCCTTTTCAAGGCCTAGTCTCTTCGTCCCTCCAAGCACAAGGAGGCATGTACACACCTCCCATCCAACCCACCTCTCAATTCCACTTCTCTCACCCAAAGCCATAACCAAACATCCTTGCCTTCACAATAATCACTCCTCATACAACCCATCTTCATCTATATTTAGGCATTCTTCTTTGTAAACCCTCTTCATTCAGCTTCAAGGTTGGGAAAAGAGGGATAAAGTGAAATTAGGTTAGCCAACTCTTCTTTCTTAAATTTCTTGTATTATTCATCTTCCTAGGATGATTGAGAGTGGAATGACTCAATTCAGTCCATTCGAAGAGATTCAGCACCCCAAGCCTATAATTTCACCAAAAATGATCAGTAAGATTTTCAAACATAGAAGCCCTGATGATGAAGAAGCCCCACCCCATAGATGTGTTGCATCGGGCCCTAGCACAAGTGCTACAAGAGCGAGCTCATCTCATTAGGGTGACAGACCACAATCTCATGATGCCACTAAAATTTCTAGCCTGCAAGATAAAGTTCATAAATAAAAGGGCAACTTGCTTAGTATTTGGCCAGACAGGATTATCTTTCTAACTACTTGATGCAGTACCATGCCACCTTAGTTGGTGCGCTTCCCACTCTAGTCTAGCTCCCCCCACCTCCAGTGTTTCCACCTATGACTGCCTCTAAAATTGAACATGAAGAGGAAGTTGGACTTGAAGAGGAAGATGAACTTGAAGATGCAACTGTTGATGAAAAGGAAGATACTGAAGATGCGAATACTAAAGAAACAGATGATGCTGATGAGTTCTATGAGGCTAACTGAGTTCTTTCAAGTAAGTCCTTGTAACTTATGTGTTCATTTTACATTGAGGATAATGTTATTTAAGTTCGGGGGTGGTTGTTTGAGTTGTTTTCATTTTACTATTAGCTACATCTTTTGTTACCTACTATATTCTTTCTAATTTAGTCCATGCTGTTTTATTATAACCTTTATATACTTGATTTAAAGGTAGTTTGTTTTAAAAATTAGTCATTCAGAGTTGGTTTGTTTTATGTTTTCTTCTCATATATATATATATATTGAGTTTAGTTGTACGAGATCAATGATATGAGTATTATGCATTAAATATAACTTGTAGAAAATGAAAGAACTCATATTCAATCTGTATACTTAACCTAAGCATTTATCGAGTTGCACTTAATACTCCTCATTCACTTGAACACTTAGCCAAGGGTGTTTATTTACTTATGTACTAAGATATGCTTAGATAATTTTACAAAAATGACTTATTTGAGATCCAAAAGCTCACTTTGATCATCATTCTAGCTACAAATTTAATAATAAATCACTAAAAAAATAATTTAGGCATTCATTATTTAGTTTGAGCCTTTCTAGCTAGCCCAACACATCATTACCACTAGTGTTCCCATTGAGCTTTAATGAATGAATGATATTTGACTTTTCTTTATTTAGCTTCATCACCCAAACCAACTGAGCTTGAAAAACTATATTTGACTGATTTAGAGGCATAATTGATGAACATGGTTATTAGAAGAGCATGAAAGAGATTAAAAGAAAACAAGTTTGGGGGAGTAAAAGGAATGATGCCAAAACAAGGAAAAATGGGTGCTAGGCCAAAAAAAAAAGAGATAAGGATTTATCTTTTACTTTGGGGAATCACAACCCAATGAATTCAAAGAAAATAAATTTGGGGGTGCGGAAGTAGTACAACCCACATATGATGTATACAACTAGAGAATGTAGTTATTGAAGATAAAATATTACATCTCTATGTCTCTACTTTGTGAATCCCTTTTCCATTTCCTTGTTAACTAAACCTAAGGCCCCACTACATGCCTATTAAGACTGATTGAATCTTGGTGATAAATTATTAAAATTACTAAAAGAATGTTGAGATATGAGCTTATGGAGTGACATAATAGGTTCATCCATCTTGTTCACCCACATAGGGAATCAAGAGTGAAATACAAAACTGCTTGGGTTGATGTTCTAGATATGTAATATGGTTTGAAATTTTCTCTAAGGATACATACATGTGATGTCATTTGAGATCTCTATAAACTGAACCCAACTATATGGAATCATAGGCTTTGTTTTGTTTTGTTTTTTTTCACTCAAGTACTAGCAAAAAGTTATGTTTGGGGGTATTTGATAGGTGAATTTTGTTCACCTAACTAACTTTTGATTCATTTTTGAGTTGTGTTTAGTTGATTTAAAAGAATTTTTGTTTATATTTACTTGCAGGGACATGGATGTAGGAGAAGTTATAAAAATATGGAGAATTAACAACAAGAGAAGAAGACATGGAATGACATGAAGGAAGAGCAAAAAATGATGGACAAAAAGCCCACACTGTAGCATGGAATTTCCATGCCGCGGAACCAAGCTAGAGACAATTTTTGAATTTTTTGGATCTTACTTGACTTGTGCAACAAAGCTAAACCCTAATGAACATGATATAAAATGAAGTTTTGGCACATCTTTGGTGACACTTTTGCAAGGTTTGGATGCATAGAAACAAGAGAGAAAAGCAAAGATAGAAGATTGAAGGTGGATTCCTCTTGCAAAGGAAGAGAGAGTTGACAATGGAGCAAAGTGCATAAAACACTACATGGAGAAGCCTTTCTCTTGATCTTTCTTTTTTCTAGTCATTTCCCTTTGTTAAACATGTTCAAGATATCATGTATTATTTTCCTGGATTCCATCATGAGCTAAGTACCTTAATCTAGGGGAACGATGTGGCCGAATAATAAGTATTTGGTTTCATTTTTTTTAATGCATTTCTTTGTTTGTTCATCATCTGTGTTGAGTGCTTAATCTAGTGTTAATGCTTATGAAAGGATGCTATCCCTTTCAACATGATGTGTAATTCAATTTGAGGCTGAGAAGTGATAATCGAATTAGACCATGATTAACCACCATAAGATGATCATGATGATAGAGATATCCATGAAGCTT
>JAYJMB010001309.1:0-14464 GCA_036873735.1 Pouteria campechiana
GGTGAGGGAGGGAGTGCTGGGCTATATTGTGGGGGCTTGGATGTGAAGGTGTGACCCGTTTTGGCAGGGCACGTGACGGGCCTACGGGACAAAACTGTGCGGGTGTGTGCCCTAAGCGGACAATATCACACTAGAGCCCCGGGTTGTTACATTATGGTTTTGTAAATTTTGTTCTACATGTGTTTAATGAAATGGCTAAGTGAAGGTTATATCCTATTTGTTAATCATGTTAGGTGAGTCTATAGCATGCATGACATATTAAAGTGTTGGAATCATGGTTGTATATATTAGTGATGTTTCATGATGCATGAGATGCGCCTTGGGCCACATGTGATAGATGATACTTGGCATGACATTTAGTATGCATTATGCAAGATGGCATGAGTGATTGAGATGTGCACATGGTGATGATGATGAGGCAGTTTGCCCGATCTAGTGGCCAATGTTAGGTTTTTATCAGGTGAGCATATGGCATGGATATGAGATGCACATATTGTTCTCAATGTTAAGGTTCGATGATGATCTTCCAGGCGGGCCATAACTAGCAGAAACACAGAGGTTAGTGGAGCTTGAGAGGGAGTTTAGTGTGCCTATAGGACACTATGCATTGGCAAGTGATCCACCTCGCTAGACATTGGGGCCACGACTTAATGGGGCCAGTGTCTAGGGCCTTGAGTCGTACGTTGTCATTCTAGGGCATAAGTGGTTAGTAACCTCATAAGGTATGAGGGCCTAGGCCAGAGTGATTTTTATATTTAGATCCTTATTCATGGTGTGATTTAAGAGTGCCTGTTCATATTGTATAATTGTTGCTTGTGCAGGACTATGTAGTAGTCTAAGATTCATGGATATGACCTTAGGTTGGGTATAACTATGAGATTGGTTGCTGGTTAGACTTGATTGATGTCTGTGATTTATGTAAAATCCTGTGTGAATTTTATTACTATGATTGATGTGATTAATCGATAGACAGATGAGTGATGGTTCAAGTATGATCAAGGAAAGTTATTTGTTATTTTTACTTACCTACTTACTGAGTTTACCCAAATTATCCTATTTTAAAATCTCAACAAGTTTATTTTAGGGAGCCCAACCTGGGGTTGGAGCTCCTAGTAGGAAGGATTGATACTGTCTAGTTAGTTGTGTTATTTCATTTTTTATATATGTATGAGTTTTATGATTGTATGACATGTATATGATCATGATGTTTCATTTTGATTTATGGAACGTGTTGTATTTGGCGATTTTGATGGGAGATTGTATATTAAAAGGTGATGTAACCTATTTAATCATGCACTTTCATTATATCTATATGTTATGAATTTTGGCCATTGGTATGGTTGTAGTGATGTGGTTTGTGCTTATGAAAATCCTTACTCATTTAGTAGATCTTGTGGCAATGGGAGGATGATTTATGTTGGGTACCCTAATTTGGGATGGTATGTGATGTTGATGTTAATATTCATTCATTACATTTATAAAAAAGTTATAAAGTTCAAGTATCCCATTTTGAATGTGATAAATATAGCAGAAATGCTTCCAAATTTTGGTGGGATGGTCTGTTGATGAGTAGGTGGCTCTTGTCCTTATAGGTGTTAATCAACGGGTCACTACACCCAAAAGGTAAGAATCTTAAAAATATTATCTCTACCATAAACACTAAGGGTCATGATCCCAAAGACTACAGATAATTTAAAGAAGAAATTAAAAAATTAATTAGAAGAGTAAGATTACAACGCTACATGGAGGATAATGGGGAAAGAGAGAAGATGGAAACAACAAACAAGAAGACTCCTCGAATGAAGAGAAGTGATTCTTAGAGAACGAGTGAGATGCTGCGGCTGAGGCCAATCAACCAATAGTTGAAAACATCAGTAATTACTAATTGACTAGCATCAGGTGGAAATACTCCAGCTGGAAAAAGAATCAACATCGAAAAAATTAACATGATAAAGCAAACTTACAAAAGAAAAAGAGAATTTTCTCATCACCTTCTCCGAAAGGGGCGCACACAACATTGCGGTGCCACATGATGACACTGTGGTTATCAAGGTAGTCATCTTCAACTTCAAAGTGAAGTGCATCATGGATAGCGGGTCATTAGTTGATATCTTGTTCTACCACTACTTCGAGAAAATGAATATCTAACTAGAAAAGCTAAAGTCGATAGCTGAACAACTGATGGGATTCATAGGAGAGGAGTGATACTAGGTGTCATAACCTTGCTTTATAATTTGGGAGGAGGAGGAAAAAACCACCACTCTCCTCATCTTTTTCGTGGTAAAGGTACCGCTTACTTACAATGTGGTACTAGAGCTCTAGGGTTGAACAAAATGAAGGTAATGGTATCAACAAACCACCTGGTAGTGCAATTATCTACCCTCAAGGAAGTAGGCACTACCAAAGTGATTTGCAAGAATACTATGAAAGTTCTTTGAAAAGAAAAATTCCCAAATAATATGTAGATTAATACTAATAATGAATAAAAGATTACTTGCAGTGAGCCTATGGAACCACTACTAATAGTTTCACTCTTCCATGGAAACCAAGGAAAAACAATCCTAATCAGATCGGCCTTGGAGCACTGCCCCCTACGCCCACCCCCCCCCCCCAACAAGAATTAATGACCTTCATAAGAAAAAACTTCAATGTTTTTGCATGGGAACTGATAAATTCATATTTTATTATATTTTAATAATTTACACGTTTTGGATTCTTAATTAACATGACTTTATTGGTTTATAATCATATTTGATTAAATATTATACTTAATGGAGTTAGTTTTTGTTTCAGGTTTAAAAACTTATTAAAAAAAGCTGAACATGAAAAAGGTGTCACTTCGGGGCAATTTTTAGCACGGATGAAGCTTGATTCAGAAAAAGTGTTCAACATGAAAGTTGTATCCCTTCAAATTATTTTTCCAATGCATTAAAATCACATAATTTGAACATCTTAAGAGAAATTTATGACCAAAATACCAAAATTGCTCCATTTCGACAGATGTTGGCCGCTGCACCACAATGGCCATGGTCTGCGAAAACTTTACATTTCTACTAATTTGCCTATTTTACGTACAAAATCACTTTGAAAATTTGTGTGGAGGTGTAACAAACTCTAAATTGGGTTATTTAAAGAGGTTTTAAGGTCGAAAACATGGGGGAGAACGTGACCTTGCAAGAGAAGAAGATCTTTGGTGTGAAAGAGAATATTTGTAAGAGGGGTTGTTGTGAAGAGAAGGGAGTGTTACTTGGAGACAATTCATTCTCATTTCTTTTTCAAGTCCTTTTCTCTTTTCCCAAATCATGTTTAAGACAATATTTTTTTATTTCTTTTAGTTCTATTATGAGTTAAAATCTTTGTTCTAGGGCAACGATGTAGTCAGATTATGAATATTTAGTTTAATTCACTTTAATTCAATTCAGTGTTTATTCATTGTCTATGTTGAGTGTTTAATATAAGCTTAATGCTTGTGAAAGTATGCGCAACACCCTTTTTTCATAATTTGTGATATAATTTGAGGCCGAGAAATAATAATTAGACCATGGTTAAACACCATAAGATTGTCATGATGATAGAGATATCCATAAGGCTTGTGTAACACTATAAATTTCTTAATCTTAATGTATCTTAGTTAATTCAGAGTTTTCACAAAGCTGAAGAAAATTTGCTAACTAAGATAGATTATTATAACTTAAAAAAGAATAATAATTATAAAAGAGAAATGCGTTATCAACGTAGAAATAAACATTGATTGATTAAATTGTGTGAAATTGAGTAGGCTTAATCTGATGAACTCGGAAACCCTAGATGTCTTAAACATTGATTCACTACTTGTTTAGATTTGTAATATTGCCAAGTTCTATTAGTTTAGATTTTATTTTCTCTTGTCCTACCATTGTTTGATTGTTCAGACAAAATCAAAGTTGGAGTAATTGGTAGTTGGTAACTTAGTTCTCATGGGAATGATATCTTACTCACACTTTATTACTTGTTGGTGACACATATACTTACGTTTGGAAAATCTACAACAGGAACCATTGAACATGTAAGGTCTAGACCTAGCAGTAGCCTACTATAAGCTAGCCATAGATGTAAATCCCAAACTAGTCAGACAGAAGAGGTCCCTATTCTCTCAAGAAAAAAGAGAAATCACTATCGAAGTTGAAAAATTATTGCAAGCTGACTTCATCAAATAGGTGCACTGTCTCGAGTCATTAGCAAATGTGGTTATAGTCCAAAAAGCTAATGGGAAGTAGAGGACGTGCATGGACTTTAGTCACTAAATAAAGCTTGCCTAAAAGATAGTTGCCCACTATCTAACATTAATCAACTGATCGACTCCACAATAGGATATGAACTACTAACATTTATGGATGCTTTTTCAAGTTATCACCAAATGAGGATGCATGAGTTTGAACAGAAAAAATTAACATTCACAACAAATGTAGACATATAATGTTACAGAGTCATACCTTTTGAATTAAAGAATATAGGTGCTAGGGGTGTGCATGGGCCTGGTTTGGTTTAGGTTTGAGGTTACCCAACCTTAATACTATGCGTAAAATATGTGCCCAACTCTAACTCCTACCCTAATTTTAAAACCTTTGTCCAATCCTTACCCTAACTTTTTGGGTTTGGTTCAGGTTTGGGTTATTAATACAAATCCAAAAATAAAAGGGTTCAAACATTTAGAAATCCATATATGCATTAGCTGTTTCCCAATCTAATAATATAACTAAAGTTGGTTTAAACTTTACAACTTTTATAAGATGCACCATTGCATTGCAAGATATTGCCATCCACATATGTCCTCTTACAATTTAAAAATGTATTCCTTAAACTCACCACAAATAATCCCAAACAAAGAGAACTCCCAAACTAACTCATCAACACGCAAAGACCAATGAACACAAGATTCACACAATCGCAGAATTTGAATGCCTAAATCCTCTATTCAATCCTATTTCCCACATGGATTAAATGGGCTGTTATGTGATAACATAATAAATAGAATTGTGTAAGCATGGAGCTTTTGATATCAAAGTAATATAAAGAGTTATAATAACATTCAACACAAATTATATAAACATGAAACAGTTGGGTATGCTGCAAAAAAAAATAATTAAAAAACATAAAAAAGATTAGCGATAATCTAGAACCTTACGCTGCAAAAAATAATGAAGAGAAATGAATACAAAATACTAAGACAAATATTTTTTTCTTTTATTTTTCCCGTTTCTAAGCTTAGCCTGTGTTAAAAAAGAGTTGTCATTATCTTTTTTAGGCTTTTATATTGAATAGTAAAAATATTCCTACATTTTTCTCATAATCTCCCTACACAAAGCAAAAGCCTTGGAAATTAATTTTTAGTATTGTATGGAGAAAATAAACCAAATAAATAAGCACAATTTAGATTTCCCATGATGTTCTGCATGAAAACTAAATAAGTCTACCAAACATAATTTAAGCAGCCATCAAATTCAGCAAGCTTTAATACGTTGGAGGAAGCATCAAGTCAACGAGTCGGTAGGCCCTATCTATCTAAAGTCTAGTCAACAGTAATATATCAGACTTAGATACACATCGAAGACACAATGAGTTTTCATTTCCTTGGTCATAATGGTGGTTCAAACAAGCAGCACCAAGTTTATAGTTTAAACTATTAAACTGATTTATTTAAAGTGAATAAATGTTATAAGATGGTATATTTCATTAGTTTTGATTCATCAGGGCATGCAAACAATTGCCCTGTAATACCTACCATTAATTTCTATTGAAATCAATAACAGAATAAAAAATTCACATAAGAACATGCCAAACCTTACATGTGCTGTCCTCCGAAAAAAACACTATAATTGCATTACAGCCCCCATAACCAGCAGCAACATCAGTCACACATAAGTTATGTTGACGCAAGACACACACATTTAATTTTATTTTTTTTAATAGCGGGTTTGAGTTCGGTCTAGGTACCCAAGACCTATGTCCAAACTAAACCCATCATTCAGTTAGGTTTGAGTAGGCTTTACCCTACTTGATTTTTAAAAAAAATTTACAACCCAACCCTAGCCAAATTCGAGTTAGGTTCGGGCTGAAGCCGAGCCCATGCACACCCCTAATAGGCACAACTTATCAAAGGATGCAAATAGAAAAGGCAAAACCCAAGACATATCTCTAGGCATAGTATGGGTATGAAACTATTCCTCGATGCTAGTAGAAATGTGGTCATTAGATTTGACAACAACCATTGCTAAACCTAAGGAAGGAAGAGAGTTTAGGAAGAAACAAAAGCACAAGTTGTTGGATTGAAAATGAGGAAATCCCGCACCAAAATCGCCTTTAGTTTCAAAAAAAAAAAGCAAGATACTAGAGTGGGAAACTGACAACTATTTTGTCACATTTCATTAAAATCATACATATGGGCGAATGTTGCTGCAAAAATGTGATCCCCTTACGAAAACTTTATTTTAGTGACAGAAAAGATGATTGCAGAAACTTCTATTTTTGAAATTAAAAAAAGGAAGCTTAACTAGAGCTGTGTAAGTATCTGTAAAGCAGGAAAAAATACTTTTAGAAGTATAAAAAGAAAAAAAGAGAGCTGAAGCATTGCTTACTTTATGGAAGCGTTAAATTGTTGGGAAGGCCAAAGGCATCACAGAAGGATCAATTGATAGAAAGTATTGCGTACACAGTGGAAGCGTTTGGCGACCAGATACATTAAGCAATATGAAACAACTAGTCTGAAGCATTAGCTTATCAGGAGCATCATCCAAACAGAAGCGTTTGGAAGTATCATCAAAATAGAAGCATTGATCAAGTGCAATAAAGTTAATAGAAGCAAAACTATCATTAGAGAAAATAAAAATAATATGAAGAGACAAATTACTTCAGTAATAAAAATTTGGTGTAAATAGAGAGTATATTGAAACAGACTTTGACTTTGACCATCTAAATATTTTCCTCAAAAAAAAAAAAACTAAAAGCCCTTACTAGTAGTGACTAAGGCAAAAATAAAAGGGAAAAATATAAAGTATACAATTTTATTTAGTCGGGACTTCTATGACTACCCTGAGCTCAATAATTTGATATTAAGCATCCACTAACTCCTTTTCCAAGGTTTCACTTGGTCCAAGGTCTTCATATGGCTAATGGTGCATTTGCTAAGACGTCGATCGATCACCTAAAGTGAAAACTAAGAAAATTTGTACTAAGCTTCAAGGAGCTCGATCTCCTGAAGCAACCTTTTGATCTCGTCATTGGAATCTGGACAATTCATCGAGCTAGAACTCTAAGGGTCCATCTCTTGCATATCCTTTAATTATTAACAAATGAAAAATAAAAAATCGGCAATGATTTATATAAACCTTTTAGAGCAAGTTTCTATACCTTGGAAAAGCTTTCATGCATGGAGAATTCAATAAGGGCAAAGATAATCTGCATTTACATCGATACATGGATTTACATGAATGTTGGTGCATGAACCTACGTTTTATGAGGATCACAATGCAAAAAATTGAATCTCAGGAAAGTAGGCACAGAAGACTAAGCAAAATTAGAAGGATGAGTTCCACCACTTCTCTTTAAAGGGGACTTGTGTTAGGAAACCATAATATGGGATAAACTTTACAATTGGCAGAGCTATCAAATTAAGCCTTAGCTTGGACAAGAAACCTATTCAAACTACTCATAGAGGGACTCCTAATGCAACTGGAGGATGTATAATCATCAGAAACATTTCTCTAGTCAAGAAATCTTATATAATCATGATTGTCCTAGCATACAACATGATCCCTTTTGTGCATCGACCAAGGCTCAATTTAAAAAGATAGGTATGCACACCTTATGAACATAAGTTCTCAATTATCTATATATCTTTCTCATGGTCCTACTACTGACTTGAGTGTTAAAGTGTTCATGCTTAGACTACGTATGATGCCCTTTGATCTTTTTCTCTATCTTACAAGATTTCTAGGTAGGATTCTTTAAAGGCAATTTGGGTGATGACCAGACACTAAGAAATGATATAAGCAGTGAAGTGGATAAGGTTCAAATAAAATAGTAGGATAATGATAAAAATATAAGTAATAATGAAAAAAAAGCATGGTTGATATGAAAAAAAATATTTTTTTTGAGAAAATCTATCAATCAAGTTCATTCAAGGCAACCAATGAATGTTACAGATACTTTAACAATATTACTTTTTTACCATTAGTTATCTTTACAATCCAAAAATCTAAAATTTATCTTTCACTTCATACGTATTATTATCTCCTTTTCCTGTTGATATTGTTAATTTTTATGCCTTTCTAAAAAAATATTCCCCATAATTAATGATGCTAGTGTGAAGGCATTTGTGTCTTAGCACATGTGCATGGGAATCCAAACCATTCATCTTAATTGTATAAATTTTTGCCATGGTGAAAATAATAAATTTTGTTTCTTCTGATAATATTATAGAGTAATGGATCACCTAGCATTACTTTAATAGTTAAATGCTAGAAGATGGGTGTTTTCTATCTTTATGATCTCTATAACTACATATATAGACTAATAGATTCATGATTAGACCCATTACAATAATAGTGCACTTAAGTATATTTTACACTATTGAAACGCAAGTGAACCCAGTATGTTTGTGGTTAAGCATGGGTAAGGATAGGTTGGTGATAAGTGAATTTTATTCATTTATATCAAGTATCTTTTGAGCTTGATATTTGATTGGTTCTTGATGTTTATGTGAATTTTGTGTATTTTATTTTTGTGTATAAATTGATTGAAGATTAGATGATTTTAGGAAGATTAAAGTAAGTTTAAAAGGAAGGATGGAAGTTGAAAATACTATAAAGATGTTGAGATCACTGTTAATGTTCTAAAAACAGCATTGTTGTGCCATTATTGCTGTCCACAAATAGGTTGTATAGCGTTTCAGTGTCAATGGGCAGCGCCGTAACGCTAGTGAATGCAAAAATTCCCTATCTTTTAGAAGTTCTATGTGCAAATCAATGAGAATTCGTATTTTAGTGAAACTAAATCTTGAATTGAGTTTTTAAAAGGAGGGAGAGCTGCTAAACAAAAGGAGGACATGATTTTGGTGGAGGAAAGCAAAGTTTAAAAGAGAATTATGGTGCATTGGTTAGAGAATTTAAGGGAGATTCAATTACAAATTGGGTGAAATCCGAAGTTGGATTTCCTTGTTTTATATTGTTCTTCTTGTCTTTATTTTCATCATGTTTAGAATGTGTTAGATTATTTTTTATTTTATTATGAGGAACTAAACTTCTCTTTCTAGAGGAGAGATGAACCTTATAGTTTAATTGATTAGTTATAATATTAAAATTTTTATTGATTTATTTGTGATGTCTTGCACTAATGCTTTCAATTTATTGGTCATCTATTGAATGTTTTTATATTAAGGATTTGACACTCGAGAGAGGTAATTCTAAATAAGATATAGATATTATAACATAAAATTTTAGATGACTTGAAAGAGTTTTTAGGTTTTGTGAAATTGTTTGTAAGAATTATAGATCTTAATGAGTTTTTGATTTCCCAATTTTTATAAAGATATCAAAATTTAGATTCTAGGATTATATACTTGAGTTAACACTTGAGAGAGGGAGTTGAGTGAGTTCGAATTCTTGATTTATAAACTAATAAAATAATTAATATATATAATTAGTTGTGAACACTATAATTGAAATATAAGTGAAATTAATCCTTTAGAGCTTTTATATATTGAATTTCCTTCTATAAAATTTACACATGCTCTATTTACTATTTGATTTCTCTATCATTGATTTCTTCAAATAAAGTTAAGATTATTAGTTATAATAGATAGTGAATACTCATCATTACATTATAAAACTTGACACCGTACACTTACAATAATATTTATCAATAATAGTTAAATTTTGATTTGGTTTTAACTTAGTATAAATGTAGAATCTATTTTAAACTTTTTCATCTTCCTGATGAATATATTCACATTCTTGATCATTGCTTCAAAGAGTTTAGTAGTTTAAAATGTTATCAAATTAAAAGTTGTTTTACATACTTCAATGAAAAGAGGGGATGAATACAATGTAGTTTGCTTTAAGGTGTGTTTATTTGATGCCTAAGTCTATGGGCTTTTTACTTTGGGAAATGAATTAGTCCTACCAGCAGAAACAAAATATTTCTATTGCCTTTATTTTTTTAGTCTATCAAAAATGGTGTGACTAATTAGATGATACTTTCTATTAAGAACTATTATTTAGTCAAGAGAAGAAAATATTTTAATTGAAAAGACATGTGGACATTATTATTCAAAACATTGTGATATTATGTATAAAAACTAGAAAATCATTTAAAATTATTGATGCAAGTATTCGGAAAACCTAAAATTTATTATAATAACTCATATGTAAACTTATAACACTTTGGATGGAATAAATGTCTACTTACTCCCATGTAGGTTGCAAAATTAATTATAAAATTATTAATAGATTTATGTATACTTCAATTTTATTGCTATGGCCCATTAAAGTTTTCAATTATAGTAAATTTTGGTATTATTACTAAATCTTTGAAGACAGGATGATAATCAATTTAGATTAATCAAATCATTGGAAGAGGTAGCTTAAATGAAAAAAAGAAGATCAACATTGGGTGTTGCTAGCATCACTAGATTACTTCTCTTTTGCATCCCTATACCATTTTACTTTTTCATAGTCAATCCAATCATTGTCTCATTATCATCCAAAAATATTTTTCTATAATTAATCCCATTTTAAAAGAAAACTATCCTTTTCTAATGTGTTATTTTTTGTTCTAATTTTCTATTTTATTTTGATTTAACCACCAGCCTATATTATCTTCATCTTACTCCCCTTTAGCTTCTTTATATAGTGAACTAAACATCACTTCAAATTCAAATGAATTTTAAATTTGGATATGATCACATGAAAATACTTTCACCACAACTTTGATAAAAAAAATTTATTTTTTATTTTAGAAAAGAAATTTTGAAAATCCCAATTATTAATGATATTTAGCATTAGGAATAGGAAAAAAGGATCATTTACATGTTCGAAACAGTATTGTCCGATTGATTTTGTTACCCAACTTAAGTTGCACCCTTAAATCCCCATGATCAATTTACTTGATACATTGGCATGATTTATTGATAATCCATGCACCATATTGCTCCTCATCTTCCAACAACACAAGCTTTGCATTTTGCAGGTAATGGGGTATGTATTGGCAATGAAGATAACCCATCTGCCAAGCTCTAACCGTTGAATACCCATAATATAGGATTGTCAAACCAAGACACATTTTTTGAGGGCTATAAATAAATTTTTAAAAGTAATTTTTCTTAGAAAAATGATGTAAAAAATATTGACACATTTTGATAATTTGGATGTAGAGCCATATAATGTTTACCAAGGAGTATAAGAAAAATAGGTTAGTTGATTTAAAAATAATGTCAGGAGAATATTAGATAAAAACAAAGTAGATAATTATTTTTATTAAAAGGATGGAATGGTTAAAAAATTATATATTTTATGATGAAAAGATTTAGTAAATTAGGATATGCAAATTAGGGATGCAACTTAGTAAGATATCTGGAACTATCGACCTAATTTTAAGCAAAATAGACTCCCTTTTAATTACCCATAAGATAGGTTTGGGTAGACCTGTTTCACCCACATCCTTGGTTCCAAGGTTTGGTCGCTTAAACCAAACTAGTAAGAAGCTTCCCATTGAAGCTTTTGGTGCTGATGTGATCGTCGCCGCACGATCGCGCGCCTAAAGCCCTTTGCCCGGAGATGATAGCAGCTACCAAATCGCACTGCTCTTCGCAGCAAATTCGTCCTCTCAGCAGACGACACAAAAGGAACCTAGATGGCGGAAGAATGCAGGCGACAGCTCCTCCTTGCCGTGCATTCGTCCTCTCTAACTCCAGAGATTAGATGTAATTGTTATTACTCAAGAAAACTTTGTGAAATGGTTTGTTTAGATAGAATCACATGGCGTAGATACTACAAGGACATATACAAATTAGAGATCCCGCGAAACAAGAAGAAATAGGAAACTAAAACTACTGTTGTACGCCAAGTGCGAAGCTTCTTATATATATATATATATACATATATATATATATATCCTCATATTTAGTTCTCATCTGTCAAGTGTATTTGAAAAATTAAATTTGAAAGTCTTATGTTTTAAATATTATATTAGGTAGCATCTTTCTAATATAGTAAAATTAAATTTAGAATTAATCAATTTTGAACCAACCTGATTTACAAAAAAAGGTTAAGGTCCATCTCAAACCAAACTAACCTAAAAATGGAATAGTATAAAATTTATAGAAATAGGGTAAGAGTAGAGTCAATCACCCCTAATGCAATGCAAATGTGCTTTTGTAATCTCTATGTAATCTCTAACATTTATCCACTGTCTAAGCAATTCCCAATGTACTAGGTGCGAAAGTGGGATCTGTTTTATATCTAACTAAAATCGAACTAATTGATATATATTTATAAATATTTTTTATATCTTTATTAAATATATGGATTAGGTGTAAAATACCCCTACATCGATATTCCAGAAAAATATGATGACAGAAGAGTTACGTAAATCTGAAAATGGGTAGTTTAACACTTCTTTTTTAAACTCTGGTGCCACGCCTATAAATGAACCTTATTTCTGACTTCTTCTAATAATATCAAATTTAAAACAAAATAAAATAAACTTATTGGAAAAAGATACATTTAGGACCCACTTAAATTCCATAATCTGCTGTACCCTGCTGGCAGTTGATTATTCAGGTAAAGTCACTGCCGTTACCTGCTGATCCTCTACCCCCACTGCCTCCAGCAACACAGTAAATAAGACAAAGGCTAAAAAACGCCATTGCCATTGCCATTGCCAACCTGTCGACTGCCCCTGCATTACCGAGCGGAGGGAGGAGTTAAAAAAGGAGCATGCTCCACTCCACATGATGGGTGGTTTGGGCTTCACGCATCCGAAGGTCCCCCTCACTACTCTTGACTTTTTAATCCCACTTTCGCATCTCCCAACCTGACCACTCCCGTGTTGCTTCTGCCAGGGAGGAAGAGCATTTAATGGAGGAATAACTTGGTGAACTTTCAGCATTTAATAGCTCGCCCGCTTTGAAACGCCTACAATCAATGAATGCACACGTCCAACCCTATTCCTGCTCCTGCGGATTGGACCCATACTCTCTCCATCAAAAACACCGCACATGAAGATAAATCATGAAATCAGACCCGTTTAAAACTAGACATCAAAGGAAAATCAACGTCCTCTAAATGTCAGAGGTGTAAATTATTCATGCCATGTGAAGGGAGTAAATATTTGAGTTGCACCCGAGCGTATAGGAGAGCTTCCTGTAGGGCATTAATGAAGTGGTAACGGACTTACTTTTGAGCCCTTAATGAGGGGTTGAATGCACGCCAACGCTTTGGTTTTGTTCACACTCTCTCGCCTTGAATGCTTATCTTTGCGAGGGTCTCTGTGCTTTTCCTGCTTCAGGACTTTCTATCTTAAAAAGTGGGCCCACTTTCGTGTCGGTTGGCCCCACAAGGATGGGAAAAATACAAACAACGATGACCGGGATCCATCAATCTCGAGTTGTTTATTTATGGGTATCCCCTCATTAGTTCATCCAGTCCAAAAATTATATCAATCTCGTTGACAGTGACAAATACTGCTCCAGGTATTTTCTTGTCCAACAACCATATCATATCAGGATATAATCGGATCCCGGGAGGAGAAATTTGCTGGAAATTAAATATGGAAAGCATTCTTTATAAATTAATCCTGATATATATATATATATATGTATATATTAAATAGCTGATTGTATAGTGTATCTTTAAGTGCTGAAGTTGATCATTAAAGAATGTAGGCTGGTTTGAGAAGATTGTGTTGTAAGAAAGAGTCGCCCTTGAAATTTCAAGATTTCTGTTGGGGGTCGAAAAACTGTCAACCCAAGTAGATGTGCTTCTACGGTCTAGCTGAAGACAACAAGTCGAAGCCCACCCATGTGAATACTGGTGTAGACTATGTGTACGTGCCACTGTTTGGTCATGGAGTCTTAGCATTTACGTGGCATCATATGTTCCTCAAGTGTAAGATGCCAAAGTCGCCCAAACTGTGTTACCAACTTACCATGTCCCTATTGTAGGGAACCCTGCATAAAAAGCGATTGGAAATTGACACATCCCCAACAGGCTGGCTATGGAGCTTGGAATACTAGTGCATCCCCAACAGGCTGGCTGTGGAGCTTTGAATACTAGGTCGTTCGCATTCGGAGAAAGCACAATGGCACCTGAAATGTGGTTGGTATCATACTCTTGATCACGGCATTAGGGGCGTATTTGATTTGATGGAAGAAATGATGTAAAAAGAGAGAAAACGCAAAGGAAGACTGTAAATTAAAAAAGGGCAAAAT
>JAYJMB010001310.1:0-16817 GCA_036873735.1 Pouteria campechiana
AGAGATCCCAGAATCGAGAGTACTCTGACGTGGCGAGTATGCCAGCTCGTCTGCTGACGTGTGTTAGAGTTCCCTAATAATTCTCAATCTTACACAAACCAAACTCTCATTCATTTATGTCATATCTAACGTATATGATGGCCATCACATAGCAACCACATTAACATGGCTAGAATATGCAATTAAGAAGACTGTTAAGTAAATTCAATACCAAAACATAGAAAACAAAACCTGCTTACCCTTACTTGAAGAACCACCCTCTCTTAAGCTTTAAGCTCAGCAATTGTGTGCAATGACTATAATTCCTATACATACCATACATGCCTCATTAACATTTTCATGCCAATATAGTCTACAATTCTTTAATAGCTTAGTTCATAACTCATGTTCCTAAACTAGCCCTTCTAGGGTTTACCCAATTTCCCAATTTATATCTGATATGCAACTTCCAGATTTCATATCTTTAGCTGCAAGCAGTCTAGGGTTTCTTTCCCAATTTACAAATAAACATGTTTTTAACATGATTTCTATTCCAATTATTGATCATAATCTCCTAAACAAAACTAAATCTACCTTTTCCCCAATTTCCAGCCCAACAAAACCCTACTTCTCTACAAATCCAACTTTGTAAACCATAATTTTGCAAATCATCAGAGTAGAAGTTACATATTCAGGAAAGAAGTCATTAACCTACTAGTTTCCTTCATTAATTACAACCAAACCTAGTTGGGTTCACTTTCTCTAATTTCCTTCCTTTTTCCATGGCTTAAATCGACTTGACTTAGTGTTTTCTCTGTTCTAGATAGCCATATACTATTGTACCAATGATTCCCTTTTGAATTTTCATCGAACTCCACAATAGAATTGGGTTTCTCAAGAGGGTTGGGTGTAAGGAGGGGCTGGAAATGTGAAATGGGGTTTGGGAGGGCTGGTGAAGTATTTTAAGCTCCACCACCTTCAATGCTTTGGTGGCACACAATGGCATATGCACATACACCCCTATTTGATCCACCTTTTGTTGTGTTTTCAACTTCATGTTATCCAATAGACCATAAGACACATATCATTATTCATGCTTTTCATAATTTTATCACTTTATCAAGCTAATTTCTCCTCATTTTCAATGAACATACATGCACCATTCATTTTCAACTAAAGGAACAAATTTACCCATACCTCAAAACTTCAGGGTGTCATAAGCTGGCCTTCTAATCACAGGTTGAATTCCTATTGCTGTTGGTAATGCATAATCTCTCAAAGATAATAATGGAGGATTCTCATTCACTTCTCTCGGATCAGCCAAAGCGTTCTACATCTGACTGAAAGCATCTCTTCTCTCCCTTCTAATCCTTTGAGGTACGCATTCTATCTTAGAATCAAAAGGGATTAAATTGCTACTTCCAGACTTTAGCATATACCTATGGAAAATCTAGTGAAGAAGATACAAAAATTGTAATGAATTACTAAACTAAAGAAAAAATTTAAAGCAAAATAAGAGTTATTTATTTTTATATTGGCAAAAACTAGAATCCCTGGCAACGATGTGAAAAACTTGTTGCGGAATTTTCCAAATGCAAATGTATGCGTCTCCAATAAGTAATAAAGTAGAAGACAAGATGTCATTATGCATGTTAGGAATCTAGGCAGGTGGAAAGAATTTGTAAGCAAATTTTGAGCAAGTTCCTCCCATGTTGTGATAAATCCCTTCAGAAGTGAATTTAACTAGCTCTTCACCTTTTCTCATAGAGAGAAAGGAAAAAAACAAAGTTTGATTGCATCATCTGAAACTCCATTATTTTTGAATGTATCATAGATATCCAAGAAGTTCATGAGGTGAGTGTTTGGATTATCATGAGGTCCACCCCAAAGCTAGACTAAAGTTTGGATCATCTGAATTATAGCTGGTTTGATTTCAACAATAACCAAAACAGAAGCAGTAAAAGATTTGACAAAAAGAAAAGGCAATGGCTACTAAGGAGATGTTAGAGAGCATTATGAATGATAGATTGAGTGAGGCTAATGAAGAATATGAAGCATAGATCAACACACTCGCCCTTAAAGGAAAAACAAAGAGGAGCACTACATAAGCATAAGCTTCATGATCATCCATAAAGATGAGGTAAACTTTAAGCCTGAGACTCCTAACCTTGAAGAAGTCCTAGGAAAATTATATTCTGACTTCAAGGCATTAAAGGCCAAACACAAAGAGGCCAAAAGGGAGTTAGATAAAATGACCATTGAATGCTCCTACTTGAGAGAAGAAAATGCTAAGCTCAAGGTTAGCAAAAATACTTATAGAGAACTTGAGCAAGTCAAGGTAAAAAATAATGCCCTTAGAAAAACATTGACATCCACCCTGATGAAGATGAAACCTATTAAAAAAGGTGGAAAGAATTGAAAAAAAAAAGAGATTCTGAACTCTAGAAGAAAATGCGGACCCAAATAGAACCAGATTTGGGTTCGCAAAGCAGTTACAAACATTGTAAATGAAACAAAATGAGCCAAAAGAGAGATTAGTGGCACCTAGGAAGCAATGAGTACCAAAATGTTCAACCACTAGCCCACCTAGACCCATTCCCAAATAGGTACCAAAAATTAAATCTTAACATTGTATATGCAAGTGTGCTTGAGAGCTTGTTGTAGTAGCATGTGATATATTGACAATGGTTGCTCAAGGCATATGATAGTGGTGAGGGAGCTATTCTTTGAGCTTAAAGTTAAAAATGGTAGAACAGTTACCTTTAGAGACAATGGGAAAGGTAGAGTGGTTGGGATTGGTAAGGTCAACCAATGATAGTCTCCTATAATTTCAAATGTTTTGCTTGTAGTAGTTACAAGGTTGTGATTGAATCTCAAAGTTGTTCTATATTAGATGAGTCAAACTCAATTGTAGTACTTAGTAGAAATCATGGAAATGTATATTTGGTTGAGTTGTATGATATCCAAGCTAAGTATCTTATTATAAGCAGTGATGAATCCTTGTTGTGGCATAGAAGATTAGGGCATGCCAACAATAATATGATTGAAAAAGATGGACAATAAAGATCCTGTTGTTGGCTTACCAAAACTAAAATTGGACAAAAATGAGTTATGTGATGCTTGCTTGAAAGGAAAGCAAGAAAGGAGTCATTCAAATCTTAGAAGGAAGTGTACACAACTAAAACTCTTCAATTGTTATACATGGATCTTGTTGGACCAACAAGAACTAGAAGTTTTGGAGAAAAACATTATGCATATGTCATTGTGAAATACTTTTCTAGATTCTCTTGGATAATATTTCTTACTTCAAAAGATGAGGCCTTTTAACTTTTTGAAGTCTTTAACAAATGTGTACAGAAGAACAAAGCTATCATATCTTTGCCATTAGGATTGATCATGGTGGAAATTTTGAAAACTAAAAGTTTACTACTTTCTATGAAAGCAATGGTATTCTTCACACATTTTCTATGCCAAGAACACCCCAACAAAATAGAGTAGCTGAGAGAAAAAATAAATCCTTGCAATAAATGGCAAGGAGAATATTGAGTGAATGTGAATTGCCTCAATTCTTTTGAGCCAAAGCTATGAATACCACTCGTTATATTATAAACAAAATCTATGCTAGGTCAATACTCAACAAAACTCTATTTGAGTTGTATTATGGTAGAAAGCTAAATATTTCACACTTCCATGCTTTTTGATCTAAATGCTTCATTCTTAATGATGAAAAGGAAAACCTTGATAAATTTGACAGTAAATCTAATGTAGGTATATTCCTTGGATATTCGATTATTATCAAGGCATTTAGAGTCTAGAACTTGAGAAATAGAGTTGTTAAGGAGTTTGTTCATGTGAATTTTGATAAAAGTCCTAACCTCATCAAAAGAGATTGTGATTTTAATGATGAGATGGGTGAACTCATGACCTTTGTGGAGAAGATCAACCTAGAAGAAAAAGATAAAGAAACACTATAGTCAAAGACAATGTTGGACAAAGTTGAAACACAAGTTGAACCATTCACTAGCGAGGTAAATAATAAAGGTACCAATTTACTTCCTAGAGATTGGAGGTTCATGCATGCTTATCCTAAAGATCAAATAATTGGTGATGTATATGATAGAGTTAGAACTAGATCCTCATATAAATAAGTATGCGACAATTTTGCTTTAATTTCTCAACTAGAGACAACATGCTCAGAACAAGCTTTAGAAGATGAAAATTGGATAATAGCTATGTAAGAGGAGTTGCACTAATTTAAAAGAAATGATGTATGGACAATTATTCCAAGACCATCCTATGAAATAAATTTGGAATTGTAGTGAGAAATAAAGCAAGGTGTAGCAAAGGGGTACTATCAAAAAGAAGTAATTGACTTTGAAGAGTTATATGCCCCTGTTGTTAGGATTGAAGTGATTAGAATGCTGATAGCATTTGCATCTTTTATAAATTTCAAGCTATATCAGATGGATATTAAAAGTGTATTTCTGAATGGTTGAAGAGGTATATGTGATACAATCCCATAGGTTTGAAGATCCTCATGATCCAAACCATTTCTTCAAACTTAAGAAAGCTCTCTATGGTCTTAAATAGGCTCTTAGAGCATGGTATGAGAGACTAAGTTCCAAATTGAGAAAGGATTTAGTGGGGGTAAAGTACATACCACACTCATCATTAAGCATGACATGAAAGATATTCTGATTGTTTAGATCTATGTGGATGATATTGTATTTGGTGCTACTAATGACAAATTCTGTTAAGAGTTTTCTAAAGTCATGCAAAGAAAATTTAAAATGAGCTTGATGGGAGAATTTAACTTCCTTTGGGGTTTGCAAATCAAGCAACTGAAGGAAGGAATCTTCATCCACCAAGTAAAGTATACTAAAGAACTCTTGAAGAAGTTTGAGTCCAAAGATGAAAAACCTTTAAAACTCTAATGAGCACATCAATTAAGATTGACAAAGATGAGAAAGGTAAATTTATCTATCAGAAGCTTTATAAAAGTATGATAGGATATTTACTTTCTTTAGTTGCTAGTAGACCCGATATTATGTTTATTGTTTGCATGTGTGCTAGATTCTAGTCAAACCTAAAAAAATCACATCTTATAGCTATTAAAAGCATCTTTAGATGCCTTTTAGATACCCCAAACCTTGGTTTATGTTATCCAAAAGGTTCTAATTTTGAGGTAATAGGGTACTTAGATGTTGATTTTGTTGGTTATAAAATAGATAGAAAGAGTACCTCAAGGAGGACATGTTAATTTTTTAGAAGCACAATCATATCATGGTTCTCTAAAAAACATACATCCATTGCATTATCAACCATTAAGGCTAAATATGTAGTTGTAGGTTGATGTTGTGCACAAATTCTTTAGATGAAATAGCAATTGGGTGACTATGATTTGAGGTATGTGTTGGATCCCGTATTATGGCTTAACCTGAGAGGAGAGGAGTGAATTGGGTTGATAAAAATTAATCACTTTAACCCTTATAAAATTACTTTCCCTCTTTTTGTGCTTGTGTGCTATGCAATGTAAGCTAAGTAATAAAACTTTGTAGTGTAAGATAGCAAATAAACAAGCACATACACACAAACAACAGAATTTTTTATAGTGGTTCGGGCAACCGGCCCTTTGTCCACTCTTCTAAGAGCACACTCTCCTTGTGCCTTGGGTTCCACTATATTCCATATAATGGAAATACAAAGTGCTCCCAACACTCTTCTAGTTTTCATGAGCTCACCAAGAAACTCACTGGTTTCTAAGATTACCAGTAAACTTGATGGTTTTTTCATAGTCACTAACAACTCATACAATGTGGTTTTTCCCAAGCTCATCAGAAATTCATTGGTTTCGAATATCACTAGTAAACTTGATGATTTTCTCGAGCTCATCACAACTCACACAATGTAGTTTTTCCAACCTTACTAAAAACTCACTGGTTTCAAAGATCACCAGTAAACTTGATGTTTTTCCAAAGATCACCAATAACTCTCTAGTTTTTAGATTAAACGGAATTGATATACTTTACAAAGTGTTACATTAAAGCATAGGGGAAGATTTGATCTTTGAGTAGCTCTATGCAATACCAAAAGATTTTTCCATGATGTAAGGTTAATGGCCATTGAAAATATGAAGGTCAAAGCTCAAGAATAGATGACTGAAGGTTTAAGCTCCTAGCCATGGGTGGAAGGATTTGCAGAAGGTTAAGCTCATTTGAGAAATATTCCTTCACCACCTTGAATTGTCCCAGTTCTTCTCCTTAAATAGCTTCTTCAAAATCTTGACTGTTGGAGTGAACTGGGTTCCTTTTGGATGCAGGAACGGAAGCAACAATGAATGTGGAACACCGTTGTGATTTCTGCCATTGGAGTGCATCGCTTTTGATTTGTCCCAAGCTGATGCACTATTGTTCATTTATAGAGAGGAAGATAAAGCTGCTTGAAATGTCTTCTTTTGATTTGACTTGCCATAGTTGGAGAGCCTGCAATGCCGCTTATTGCTGAAAGTGGTGACTGAAATAAGTTTGCACATCAAAAGCATGAGCACAGATTTCATTTTGATGCAAGTCACACAATCAATTATCCTAAGACAAAGTCATGGCCTCTCTCTATCTACATTTTTCTGTAGTAAGTCTTCATACAAATTACCTCATTTCATGTTTGTCAGTCGATGCTTCATCTTTGAAATTCATCCGGAGTTAGTAAGAGATGAATTTTTATGACGCAGATGGAGTCAGACTAGACACGAGTGAACTTCTCTTTGGTTTTGTCTACCAGTCAAAGCTTCGTCTTTGAAATTCATCTGGAGTTAATAATAGATGAACTCTTAGGCATGGACAAAATCAGACTGGATTGTCTTGGAATAACTTTTCTTTTTGCTCTTCGTCATTCTATTTGGATAAAGTGAGAAGAACTTCTTTTTTTACATTTTTCCATAGTTAGTACCGAACAAAGTGTATTTGTCTTTGCTTCTGGTGGTAAAGTCAAAGTTCATTCTTCTTAGCTTCTTCATTTTCATTTGTCCAAGTTCCTGGTGGAGTTTTCTTCTTGTTGTTGTTTTGTCTCAAACGAATTTCATCTTACCCATTCTAGATTGTCCTAGGTTATATTCTAGGATAAAGTTTCTACTTTGTGGCCTCGACTTCATCTTAGGCTTGTTGCTGTCATTACCTTGCATTTATCTGTGGGAATTTCTCTTAAGATTTTACAGCCAAAGCAAACACCTTGTAGCATATCTCAAAGCCTTTATTTTCTTCTTCTTTCTTCTAAAGGTGTAATCTTCAAATTAATTCTTCTAAAATGTAGTAGCTGGTAGTATATGGTTGAAGTAGCTGATCGCAGTTATGCACTTAGAAGTTTTCTGCACTTTCTACATTTTTAGCTTTCAAATGTATCATCAAAATATGTTTATACTTATAATTTACACATGTTGTGGAGCAAGGATAATATACCTTTTCATTGAAGCACATAATATAATATCTTAATAAAGTGAAGTATAAACATATGATTCAATATATTAAAGATTAAATACATTATTAACATATGCTTGAATAATTTAAAATTTTATAAACATGCATATTTTCTAAGCATATTTGTCCAGTATTGAGGCACACTGAACATATATATCATTAGCATGAATTATGTCTTAATTACAAGTTTTGTTGTTATCAAAATTATATAATAATCCCAATAGTATGTTGATACACCCATTAGATGTGAATATCAATGCTAATTACTTAACGAAGAATCCAATACCACATTCAATAACTAACTATATAAAGGTTAACCATCATTTTATTAGAGATCATGTGCAAAATCACAATATCTGCTTGCAATATGTACCAACTGAAGATCAGTTAGTAGATATTTTCACTAAGCAACTTCCAAAGGATAGATTTTGTAAAATTAGAAGGGAGCTACATGTCTTAGATCCATGTGCATAAATTGCATAACATATGATAAGTGATTGGATGCTAATGTAATAATTTTTAGATGCTTTCAATTATGATTTTAGTGATCTTAGTGATAATTTATATTTGAAAGCTTGATTTTATACTTCACTGTGATTGTAGAACTTTTAGAGGTTCACTTCAAAACTTTGAATGTGTCTCTAATGCATTCCTAGTGGCTATAAGTGCCAAATTAGAATTTTAAATTTCTTTTGGTATTTCAAAACTTTAAACCTACACTTCAAAGCCTCTAAAATCCAAGCTAAAATTTTACCAAGTTTTCTCAGAGGTTCTATTTCTGAACTCTAAAGTTACTATTTTAGAACTTTGAAATGGCTCAATGCAAACTGAAGCTATTTTAGAACTCTAAAGTTTGGCGCTACCTCCTTTAATCTTCAAAGCACAATTTCAGAACTCTAAAGCGGAAACCTCAAGCAAAAGAGGAAGGTTTGAAGATTATAAACTTGAGGTAATCTTTGACAAAAAAGGTTCTGCCTACAATCTCTATATGGTCAAAACAAACTCTAGGTTCCCTCTGCCATATGGCATGATCTTCATAAAGCACTTAAGAGATGCTGGAGTAGACCTCTTAGGAGAGGATGGAGAGGCCTCCAAAGCCATAAATATGATCAATCAGACAACAATAAAAAGAATGTGTTTCAAAAAGACAATCGATGGATGGATATGACAGAAATCTAGGAAAGCTAAGCAAGTAAAGAGAATAAGAGCAGCAAAAGAAGTGAGAAGAAGAGAAGATTCTGCCAAAGAAGAAGAGACTATAAGATCCTACCAAAATCCATCCTCCAATTTAACCATCTCATCCTAGTCCTAGCCGAGCTACTCATCAAATAGCCATACCAAATTTGCATCACTTTGAAGCCATCTTAGAAAGCAAACTCATCTCCCACTTGCAACCCATCCAAACTAGGATAGAAAACCTAGAGACTAGTGTTTCAATCTTCACCAATAGAGTAGATAGAATTAAGGAATCAATGCATCACAAACTAGATGCATTAATCTCTCCATTTGAGTCTACTAAGACCCAAGCACCATCTGCCCACTACACACTCCTCCTCAACCCAATCTTATCCTTAGTATTAACCTAACAAAACACTATCTCGACTTAGGTTCGTTCATTCCTCATCCACTCACACCAATCCTCATGTCCACACCAACATTCCCTCACTTTCCCCATCGAGGCAAACCTCCCAACCAACCACTGAATATCTTCATTCAAAGAGCCAAATCTCTGAAACTGCACCTCCACTACATCCACCAGTTTAACCTCAAAATTCATGTCTTGCTATCATTCAATACACTTATAGACATCCTCAAATTTCTCATCTCATCAAACCTCATTTGTCCTTTGGTCCTTTTGAAAATCTTGATTGGTCAAATTCTTGGGATTCATAGGACATCCCAACTAGGTTTTTCAAACTCCACCACCCACTCCTCCAACCCTACCTACTCCTCCAACTCCTCCAAAAGAAACCATTCCTCCTGCCACCAATCTTGACTTCATTACTAGAAACTACCACCCCATTAGAATGGCCTATGATGAATTTCTAGCTAGACTAGAAATCAATGTTGCCATCTCCACTTTGTATAACAGTACATTCTTCCATCCCCCCTAAAACTTCCTTTTCAACAACTTACTGACCCAAAGTATCTAAAAGGCTTGTTCTCCTTCTTAATCCTCCTTATACACCTAGAAATTATGATCCTTAGCCGATTCCCCATATAGACACCTATCTCACTCAACAATCTTAATCCATTACACAATCCCCTCCATAGACGACTCCACTACAAACCACCCTTCCTTCACCATTAGGGCTTCACAAATTCATTTACATCAATGATCAACAAAACACATATTTCAAACAAGCCAATAGTCAAGCCCTAGATAGAAACCTCCCACTTCCATTTTTGAAACTTCTCTATATAGCACATTCTCATAGGATTGGGATACAGACTTATACTCTTAAACCTCTATTAGAGCCTTAACCACCCACAAAGCAATCAAGCAAAAGTCTCAACCTAAGCTAGCTCTTATACCTAAAACTCCTTCCACAAGAAAGCCAGCCACTAGAACTAGAGCCCCACCTAAACCAAAATCCAAATCTCCTTATAAGCCACCCACTAAACTACTTAAATACAAACAGTGACAAAATTCCTCATAATGGAACTACTTAAATACAAACAGTGACAAAATTCCTCAATACAAATCTACTAAGATGTCCATTATATCTGATCATCTCTATTCACATTTAAATCCTCTTCCATCCTAATACATCCCTTTCATTTCAGTCATCCACTTTATTTTTGCCTGCAACTAATTAGTACCATATTCGGGTGGCCATCAACCAACCCAAATGAACACAACCATAACCAAATACACTCATCTTTCTTATAACTTTGGTGTACTCTGGTCTTTTCCTACTACCCTGGTTACAAATGTTATGAGACTTAAAATATCCCACCTTCACTGCAACTCAGGAGTCGTAGGTTTTTCATTTATACCTACTAAGTAATTAGAGGAGTCTCATAAATAATAAGTTGATCCGACCTCTTTGCCAAGAGAGGCCATATCAAACAAACAAAGCCCTACCAAGGATGGGATCCCAATAACCAAATAGTCATCCCAATAGGCATCCAAAACCCAATTTTCTTTAAATAATATATGGGCGAATATGAAATTCTTACTCAAATTACTCAACATATTAGGATAGTCAATTAAATCATTAACCCATGGTATTTATAATATAAAAATTTATGTCATTCAATATTTATCATATCATCACAAATTATCTAAACATACCTTCAATTCTCAAGTAGGTAGCCAAGTTTAATTTCATACTCAATTAAGACATCGAGTTCAAGCACACATGTCTTACTTAATAATGGCTTTTGCTATTCCACTGATTACTAAAACACGCTTCTCCGTATGTCTTTATTATATTTCTAATATTCTTCGATAATGTTAAAATAAAACATTCCTTTAATTAACTAATTATCATAAATATACTCAAATTGACAAAATATGCAAAATAACAAAAAATAGCAAAACTTACTTTGCACAACGAATCCGTGTCGCGGCATGGCAAAGTCGTGCCGCAGTAGGGAAAGGCTATGTTTTGGCCCAACAACACAACACAAAAAATATATACTATTCACAGCAAACTCATGCCATGGAAGGAACGTTTTGTGCCATGGCATGGTCTCTACTGCCTCCTTTTCCTGCACTTTTTGAGTTCCATGTTGTGGCAAGGGAATACTATGTCGTAGCATAGACTCTGCTGCCCACATGTTTTTCTTGAAAACTCACTTTGTTGTCCCTTTCCAAGTGTCCCTATGCTTCCCTTCTTTAACTACTTTAATTTCCTCATAATCCACTTCATTTAACCTTGATTCTTCTCCATCATTTTTACCTATCTTATGTAGCAATCTTGCATATACTATCATTCTACTTACACAATGCATTGCATGCCTAACTTTTGAGAAAGTTCAAAATAATCAACATACACTAATTAAAAACCACAATTATATTTATGTCATTCGTCAATACATAACTCTCTTTGTTTCCAAACTTCCCCCTACACAATTTGTATAATTTATTCATAACCAAAATTTAATTCAATAGTTTTACCCAAAATTCACCCGCCATACAACTAAACTATGCCAATGAAGCATGATTCAAAATTTAATACAACTTCATAAGAAATCAACCTTACTTACCTTGTGTTTATCAAACACACTTCTCTTTTGCTATGATCCCTCTTTGGCCCTGTCCAAATTTGCAATTTGGGACTCCTAAATTCAAAGCATATATCACTTAATCATTTAAGTGTAGAAATTTATTGCATACATCAGTCTTATTCCATAACCTAAATCTGTTTAAGGATTATCCATTTACTTAGCTAAACTTCAATGAAAACATGATCATGGACTCACTAACAAAGATTAATCATGTTATACTCTTATTAGTACTATTTCATCAAATAGTTAAAGTGCAGTTTCCAAAATTCAATATGTTTATTATCCACAAGTTGGGATTTCTGTCCCAAACCTCTTACAAACATATTTAAATTAATTCATACTATGATGTACATTCAAAACATCTAATTCATTATCAATTTCATGTTTTGCCCAATTTCCAACCTTCCAACAATGAAATCCTACTCTATGGACTGAAATTTAAGTGATCTATCTAGTAAATAATGTTAACTGCTAGTAAAAATAGCTTACCTCTCAATTTCCCCTGACTACAATTCCCAAATCCAAGTCATAGCACGAAACCCCAATTTGTTCTTCAACTTCCACGATCTTAATCTGCTGAATTTAGCGTTTGCTTGATACTGGAGTGTTGCTAAGCTGATTGTCATCAATTTGCCCAACTTAATTTGTCAAATTTCATGTGAAATAGAGTTTTCTGAAACTTGGGAATGAAAGGGGGAGGCTAGGGACGAATGGGGCTGGTGGAGCATTTTAAGCTCCACCCCTCATAGTACTCCAGCAGTGCATACTGACAGAGGCACATGCAGACCACCTAACATGTATTTTGACCTTTTCTAGCACTAAAATTTCTTCCTATACAGCATAAAACTCAATTCATCCATCATGCCCATCATGATTTTCCATTTATATTACAAATTATACATATATGCTTCCTTTATACACTATAAAACAATTCTTTCCATTTCAGAAATTTCAGGGCTTCACAATTAGATTCAACCTATTGGTCCAGAATTCAAATTCTTCCTGTCATTGTGTCCAGCTCTTTCATAGAGACAAAACCCCCTACAACCATTCTTACTCAACCTTCTTCTAAAATTCCAAGTCCTCCTCTCCAACCTACCCACACTATAGTTGTTTCTAGGAAACCTAAGATCTAGAAACCAGACCAAAACCTCCTACTCCATTACCATCCACACCTACCTCCTAATCCTTAGATCAGCCTACCTAACTAGTAGACAACCTAACCTATTTCCCCTTCACTTATTCAAAGGCCCAAAACAAAGTAGATATGATTTGTTGCCAATCATTTTACTTTCTTCTCTTTGTGTTTTGAAAACTTTATTGTACTAAACAATTTTATTTAATCTTTTTATGATCAATGAAAATATGGTTTACCTCTCTTTTGTATGCATCTTCATCCATTTCATTTCTTTTTTGCATATATTTCTCTCTTACCCTTGTAGTTTTTTATTATGATAAAAAGGAGGAGAAATGAGTAAAGTAAGTAATAGATAGAACTAGCTAGATAAGTAAAAAGATAACTATCTAGATAAGTAAAAAGATCAAGAAAACAACCTTAAAATATATCTAAAAAGGTAAAAGGATAAGTAAAAAGATAACTATCTAGATAAGTAAATAGATAAAGAAAATCACCTTAAAATTTATCTAGATGTAGTGCATTAATCCAAGGAGAGCTGTAGGATTCAGTAGCATATTTCTTTTAGGTTCCCTTTTTATTTCTAAAAGGTATCACTCAAATATTTTATCATCATATAAAAGGAGGAGAATGTTAAGTCTAACCCCTTAATTAGCTCGATTTTGATCATGAATGTGTAATAAAAACTAAGTTTCAATGATGAGCAAACATGTGAGTAAAAGTTTATACTAATAAGTTATTTTTCTAAGTGTTACAGAAATAAATTAATTAAACCAATAAATTACACTAAGGAAGCAACTTCAAAGTGATATGCAATATAAACAACTTATATCAAGTGTGAACACATCTCATTTAAGAATTTAGAGGAAAAAACATGTAAATGCCTTAGAAATTACAAGTTATGAACTTCAAAGGAAGCTTAAGAAGCATAAACTTGACTCTAAAATCAAACTAAGAGAATTCTAAAGACACTTTAGAAGAATCTGAAGACTATAGAGAACTTTTCAGAGGTTGCATGAAGTAAAGATCAAGGTTTAAAGACTTCAAAGAAAACTCCAAAGGAAAGGTCAGAGGTTTGAAGATCATCTCTATGTTGTACAACAAGTCTAGAAATTTCAAAGGAGAAGTTTAGAGAATAGACCTTTAGAAAACTTAGCACAAAACATAGTAGACCTTCAGAGGATCCTTTAGAGAATTGACTTTAGCTTCAAAGTATGTAAAACTAGTCATTAAAGGTTTTTGGAGTTGTTAACATTCAAAAAAAAAATTAGAGATTAGAGTTTGCACTTCAAATGTCTAAAACACCCCCTCTAGAACACAAGTCATCAACCAAGTAGAGTTCAAAAGTCTGAAATGAGGACTCAAAGCTCTAAAATTTAATGCAGCAATGGTAACTTATAATGCCACTTGACCTTTAGAGTTTTGAAGAGTGATCATTAGAAAGATTGTTTTGAGTGAAGAAAATGTAATCTAAAATGGTTGAAAAGTTTCTAGAAGTAACAATCAAAGGCTAAATCCTCTTCCAAGGATGTTCAAATCACTAGAAGAAGAAGTTGAGTGAATTTAAAATGAGCATTTACAAGAGCATTCAAATTTTCTTCCAAAGTTTCAACTGAACTCTTATCAAACATTCAAATCAAAATCTTTATCAGACTTTAAGGAGTTTGAACTTTCTGATTTCTTTGTTGAATCATTTATTGCTTTGTTATTTATTTGTAAATAAAATTTTCCTAAGTAATAGGCATTAAACTTGTACATTTCATTTACTATTTTGATTTTCTGCAAGCAAGGGGCTTGCAGTTTTATGTATTGATTTTAGCATGTAGTAAAGGCTTGCTATAAGTGTAAGAGTTTGTTGGTGAGTTCTTGAAAACCAACTTGTGTTTTTTAAACATGTGTTAGTGGAACTTGAGTTTAGTAAGTGGAACTTGAGTGTAGTAAGTGAGACCGACTCAAAGAAGTGGAGTAGGAACCCTACTTGGGCCAAACTACTATAAAACAAACAGTCTTCTATGTTGTTCTATCTCTTTGTATTCCATTTACACTAAGATCTTTTAATTGGCCAAAGTGTTTTAAAGTCTTAATTCACCCCACCCCCTCTTGAGGTACCTCTAATAAGGGACCAACAATTCTGACCTTTTATTATGGACAAAGTATTTTCTCATGGAGCAATGAATTTGAAATCGAAGGGTGGTAGCACATTTCGAGTAAACTAGAAAATGATCAAGCAATACTTTGAACATGAAAGCAAGAGTGGAGAATTCATCCATTTCAAAATTAAGGAGTGGTAAAAGACAACATCAGGCTTATTAGGTTTATTATATATAATTTTGATGATAATAAAGCTTGTTTTTGACTTGATCTATGCTAATGATGATTTTATTCTAAGAAGCCTAAAATGGCTTAATACTTAATATTTTATACTTATTTGACTCCATATGCACTTATTATTCTTATATTTTGATTTAGGAGATAATTGGAGTGGTTAAGTGCAAAAATAATTCAATTGAAGGATTTTGGACAATTTCAACATCACTCCATATTTTGAGAATAACTCTCTAATTCGACTTCCAATTGAGATGAGTAAAGATGTTCTAGAAACACAACTTTCATGTTGAGAGTTTTGAGAGATAAAGACTACATAAAGGGAAACTGAGAGGAAGAAAGCAAAAGGCAGGATGAAGTATAAAGGAGCAGTGAAGGAGCAAAGAGCAATCAAAGGTAGCAAACCAGCACCTCCAATGCCAACCCACTTCATACCACCACCTAGCAGGCCAGTAAGGTGGTGCTGCTAGTGCCAGCAGCCATTCGCAAATTTCTAATTTTTGCAGAAATTGCATAGTTTAAATAACGGTTGCCTAGGGTTTTGAGGGTTCTTTTGCTAGGGTTTGGAGGACTTCTTAGCGGCTTTTGATAGAGAATATTCTCTCTTTCATATTTCATTTTCTTTGTGATTTAATGGACCTATGTGGCTAAACTTTTATTCTTTGTTTAAGGAGACAAAAGCCTCAAAATCAACATACTATGAGATCTAATTTGATTTAATTATTCAATTTATACTTCGAGTATTCAATGTTCTTCTTTATTCATGATTATGATTGCTAGGAGGCCTACTAGTTTATTATTCATTATAATCCATTGCTAGATTAGATATCAAATCTATAATCATTTGATTCTTCTAATTTGTGAAGCAATTAGGGTTTAATAATTTGTTGTTGTTGTAGTAATTAAATCTTAGGAAGAATATTTGACTAAATTAAATACAACCGCTAGTGCTTGTGTTGTTTAGCTTCACCAATCTCTACAAATCTTAACGCTGCTATTAGATTAAACCTTAATGCTGGTCTTGGGTTGTTTAGTGATTAGGGTAAATTAGAACACTGGTTTCTAATTAACTATGTTGAAGGAGAGATAGGAAAAATAATGCCAATGGTGAATATTCAAGGCATGTTTTCATTTATAATTGCATCAATGATCAGTTACAAGATTCTGATGGTGGATGTTGACTTGAACCAAGGTTTTCTTCTCTGATAGATTTCTTTTATGATGTTATTTTTATTACATTCAAAATCCCCATTCTTGTTCACTTTGCATAAAATTAAGCTAAATATTCCTCGTGGCATTGACCCTTATTCACACTACTACAGGTAATTTAATTGGAGTAAGGTTCTAAATTTGGTTACCTACGATAGTACACCAAATTTTTTGGGCTACTGGTGATGAGGCATTCTAGTTGAATTTTTTGCTTTTAGGATTTTTCTTATTTATTTGTTTAGGATTCATTAGATTCTCCTTAATTTTTTATGAGTATTACTCGATCTTCTAATATAGGTAATTTACAGTATGAACTAGAAATAAAGAGAACCTTGTATAGGTTAAGGAGAGAAACTTGGAAAATCTCTAACTTAGAGAAGGAGGAAGTCATGTGTAAGCCCTTGAATTTTGGTATAATACCGTATTAATAATTCAGGTATAGTAATGAGTGAAGTTTGGTAAGT
>JAYJMB010001311.1:0-15355 GCA_036873735.1 Pouteria campechiana
AATTAAAAATATAGGTAATAATAGAGAAAATAAAAGTTATTAGGTCATTAAGATATAAATCGAATAAAAGGTGTATAAACAAGGTTAAGAAGAGGTAAAAACGTTTTCCATCATTTTTTTCCTTATTACAAAACACAATCTTATATCCTTTTAATCCTTCTTAGATATAGATTTTGTGGCCTCTATAAGACTCTCTTCTTTGCTACAATTATTTTTAGAATTTAATACATTTTCATTAAAATAGGGTTTTTCCATCTTTCAATTATTTTTTATATATCATTTTTGGGTATTTTTCAAGGCTGTTATATAGTTTTCAATCCATTTTACATGATTTTATAACTTTCTTTTGAAAATATTCTTAAACGAAAAGTTCTTTAATTTTATGTAATTTTCCCAATCTTCTTTCTATTTTTTTGACTATTTGACATGCATGTACTATTTTAATTATAAATTTGTTTAAATAAATTTCTTAGGTTGATGAACTATTTATTGCATTGAGTTCTAGATCTTGTTGTCATTTCAATACCTAGTAAAAATATTTTGTGAGAACTCAAAGCTACTTTCAAAGTTATATCAATGTAACACTTTTGTTAATTTTAACATGAAATATTTATAATATTTTAATCATAACTTCATCTAAATAATTGCAATTGATGAACCATTTATTATCTGAATTTTAGGCTTTAAAATCTCTTCGACCATGTATAATATGCTTATTAAAAATATTATATTTTCTCTAAAAATTACCTTAAAAATGATACAAATTTTATACTTATGCTAATACTTTATAAATATAATTTTAACATCTATTTTTATGGTCTTAATTATGAAATCATCAAAAATATTTATAATATGGATAAATAACATTATGATATCTTTAAAGTCTATTTGTATAGGGTGCATTTAAGGATTAAAAATATGTATTTAAAATACACATATATGTGGGCAAGACTGGGGATGTCATAAATAAAATATGCTTTTTAATAAACAAGAGAGGAATTATTATTATAAAAAGTAGTCATAGTATTATACCAGTCTACAATAGTGTATATGAAAGGTGCATTTCAAGTACACCTCTTTTTAAATATACCCAAACACACCATTAAATAATAATTTATATATTAATCACTTATTCCTTCAACATTCAAATTTCATTAAGTACCCTTTGCTCAAACCGTCACTTTTCTTTTATGGATTTTTAATGTATAATTATAGGTCCATCATTGCTCCTTAGTCGTACATTCATACCACTTTGTATTTTTATCAACATAATACTTCTTTACAAATTATATTATACTAAATAATATCTTATCATGCTCTTTTAGTTCTTACACATAACTTTTCACTATATAATGTACTCCATTGTTAATCCTTATTACTACTTAAAAATATATTTTAAATATCTTCCTACTTTCAATACATGTTAATTATTACAAAATCAACTTATAAATTTTTAATTTTGCATTGTATATTGCATTTTTTTTGTCTTGATAAAGTTGCTTAAATTTTTATGTGAAAGCACAAAAATAAATATAGTATTTTTTTGTTATTAAATAAGATATTGGAATATTGTTATTTTTTATGCTCGAATTCACAAATATTTTTTAACTTAGGGATAATGAGAGAATTTTTATAGGTACATATCTAGTCATAATTATTCTAAATTTATAGTCCACATAAGTCTTTTATTGCTCTAAAGAATTTCTATTATTATAATATATCTTTATGCCATCTTTACAAAAATACATTCATATATTTGTTTTTTTTCTAAACAATAAAAGAGATTAAATATATGAAAAGGAAACTCCTTGAATAGAACAAGTCAAGAATTTGTTAATAATATGAGGTTTAGCCACCATGAAGAAATTGTAAGAAATGCTTCAATAATTTAGAGGTAAATAAATTAAATTATACAAGTCTTATGACACTTTAATCTTTTGATTAATTAACTACATTTTAAAAATAATTTTGCTAACAATTGGTGTCATAAGTTTGGATTGCACAAGAAAAAAAGTTTTTTAAAAAGTAGTATAAAAAGAAAATTCCAACCAAAAGTGAAAGTACAAAAAAAAATTGAAAGTGTTGCTCTTACTAATGAATGAAAAGGTAAATATAGATGTTAAGGTTCCGTTAAGATGTCTTAGAAAGGCTAATACACTCTTTTTTCAATTGATATAAAATTTTAACTATTATAATAATCCTATTTTTTCTTATCATTACCTATATTTTTAATTATTTTTTCTTACTTTTTTTTATTAAAAAGCCTATATTACTAATATTATCTCCTATTGTCCTTTTTTAATTCACCCTCTTTCTAACACATTCTATCCAAAAAGTCCCTAAATGTCTAATAACAAAAGAGATAGCAAGTTGGGCATAAGATAATGGTTGATTTCTCAAGGAAATATAGTTAGAAAATATGCTAGCTTCACCTTTAATGTTGAGAGATTTAATGCATAGGAAGATTCCACTTATTATATCTCCTTATTATATTGAGAGAGTGTTTGGATAGGTGTAGAAGGCATAATGATAAGTGTAATGTTTGGATTGGATAGGTATAAAAAGTGTATTGATGCGATCGTAATGTAAAAGAGACTGTAATTTAATAAATAAATAAATAAAATAGCATAATAACTATCTAGTAAAAGAGAGTGCAGCTGGAATAAACAAGATAATATTACGAATGAAGAAAAAGTAGGTGATAAATAAAACAAGGTAATGATTGAAAAATACAAAACTAGAATAAAAAGGTTCAAATATTGATAAAAAAAGTAAAAATATAAATTTAATATTTACTTTGTCTAGATTAATTGAGAAAGTAATATCCATTAAGAAATAAAGGATATGCAAAGAAGCTGTAATCAGTATACTTATCCAACCATCTCCTTGCATTCCTTTAATCCAACTTTCACATGTCTAGACGAGTTTGGGTGAAGAAGTGACCCAAGTCGCTGCTACAGAAAGAGCCAATACCATTGTAATTTGTCCAATGCCCAATTACCACAAACGTTTTCTTTTTCTTTTCTACCTCTATAAACCACCGAACAGAGCAAAATACTATTTTCTCATCCTTTCTCGTTAAGGACAACATTCTCTACTTAGCTTAAATGGCTATCTTCCATGCCTAGAACTTGGTGCAACCATAGCTTGTAAACATAGACAATGTTAGCAATTTCCCAAGGATATACCTCATGCTAATCAAAACAATGGGCGAATACCATTTTTTATAATGAATCCCTGTCATTCTCCAATATTAAATTAGACAATACCAAAAAGGAAATCCACTCCAAATTACTAAAACCCAATGAGTTAAAAGGTTCCAAGCCCCTTGGGCAATGGACACTCAAAACCATGTGGTTGGTCAGTGTTACAATAGATATAAGGATGTGAAATATCAAACGAATGGCTGAGATGATTTTTGCCTAATTTAGCAACGAACTCTGTATCCTGCACATCATAGGATGGAATCCATTATTAGTTAGTGGACCTACAAAGTTGCAAATATCCAAGATTTTATATGTATGTGCTACATGTTTCATTACATCTAAGCCAACGTATGAGCTCGGGAACATCTCCAAAATTTAAAATATACCACCTTTCTAGAAAAGGTGATTAAAGTACCCGAAATGCTAAGGCCAAGCACAAAAAATAAAATAAAATATGGGTCCTGTAGGAGCCCCAATCTCCTAGTATGCGTATGCAGTCTTACAACTTGGTAACGCTTCAAAAGTGGTAAATCAGATGAGACAGGTGTAATCCATGACACCCATCTCATGCATGCAAGACCGATCCTCAAATTTTGGTTAGAAACAAAGCTCAAACCCCCCATTTAAAAAAAAAAAAAATCGTTTCCATCCTATTTTGGTGGTCCAACAAGGCCATAAGAAAGCACCCAGTAAGACAAAAAATTCCCAGGCCGTCCAATCATTCTGTATTTTGTGGCTCCACATGGGGAAACCTAGAATATGAGATCTTTGCAGCATAGGGGCTAAAATGAATGGCCCACCTGATGGAGGGATGTGATCATGCACCCACGTTTTGTACCCACACGCGTGGCAGCGTGGGTGTGGTGAGATGGGGGGAAACCTGCGATTAATTGGTCGGTAAGCCACTTAGACAGATTATGCTTTTCGATTTGGTTAACGTGCGGAAAGAGAAGTAAGAGTGAGATGCGTCTCTTTTCCATTTTGAAAAGAATGATAGGGGGAAAAGGGGATTGGTTAATGAACAAGTCAGTGAGTTAAAATAAGAAGTATTGTGTTTGTTTTTCACCATTTTAAAATCGCCACCATACGGTGCATACGGTTGTACCCGAAGATAGTATAGCTGTATCCGTCCATCCCACTCTGAGGGATTATCAGTCAATCCGAACCGCCCAATTATTTTATCTGCTTCTTCTGAAGATGGATAAAAGAGGTGGAATGAAACAAAAGTTGCGTATTGTCAGATGCTGTGTGGGCAAGTTGGCATGCCGATGTGGGTGAGACGGGCCTATCGCATTCTGCCTTTTCCTCTGCAGTGGGTCCCACTTCTTCTTTTGCGTGCGAGATAATCAAGCCAGTGGGCCACACGCGCTAATTATTGCTCGTATGTTATCTTTCAGCGGCGTAAACGGGCAGATGGATACCAGGAGGCAGGCCGAGGCGTTGTTCCGCTGCAGCGAATTCCTTTCTCCCCAGCTTCTCATCACGCGCCGGTGGCCCACCTGATGAACGGCGGGGATTCGGCGCGCGTGTGACGCAGTTCGCCTCTCCAATATCTCCGCGCGCGACTTCGTTCCCCGCCTCTCTCCCTTTCTTCAAAAGGGATGGTGGACCGGTTGAGAATGGGGATGGCAAGGCACGCGCGGTTACCATTCACCGTCCGTCGCATTGGGTAGGCTCCACGCTAGTAGTATTCAAGCGATCCGAACCATTCAATGCTTAAACAAAAAGGATTTTAGCCTCGTGAAATTACATTGAAGAACCAAAAACTTCAGCATCACGAACTCAACTCCAAAAGGAGTCAAAATCAAAACATGATTTAATGCGTTCCACACACATGATGTGAGAGTTAAAATTAATGCTGAGTGGGGCTTTGTTGGATGTGATGAACTACTTATTGTCAATCGCGACGGAGCATAGACGAGCTGGAGAGTATTTGACAGCAGTATCGAAGAGGAGGGACGGGGCAGCTCTTGAGCTTGCTTTGCATTTTTTTTCATTTCTTTAGCCTGTTTGTCTATGCTTGTATTAGGGAGTTTAGCAAAGGAGTTTTCGTGCGATATATCTCCTCCACAGCTTTTCTATTTTCTTTTGTTTTTCCTCCTTTCCTTTTATGTCTACTGTCTCTCTCTCGCCACACCTTTGTCGTAGGTGGATTTGTGAGAGATAGAAGAGGAGATTTTCCCAGTAGACAAAAACCCAAATACCAGTTTTGGATGGAGAGACATGGTGTGTGATCTTCTACGGCTATTGCTGCTCATGTGGGTGTTGCTCTCTCAAGGAAATACCTTACCGTAAGAGAATAACCGCAAGCGCTGCACCTCTCAAAAGCCCAACAAGGAGGCAGAAGGAAGCAAGAACAAGAGAGAAGCATCATGTGGGATCTCAATGATTCCCCCGATGAAAGGAGAGAAGACCCAACAACCACAGGGTCGCCCTCCGAAGCCTGCTCCTCCGAGAAGCCTTTTCCGGACGAGGACGACGCGCCGAAGCCCGTCGCCTCCGTCTCCAACGACAATTCCAGCTCCTCCGCCGTCGTCATCGAGGCGTCGGACCAGGAGGAGGATGGCAAGAGGAGGAACAGGAGCAGCAGCAGTAGGATTTTCGGCTTCTCCATATCGGGCAACGACGAGGACGGCGATGGAGAGATCGTCACCCGGCAGTTTTTTCCCACGGAGAAGAAGGATTCCGGTGGGACGGCTGCAGCGGCAGCTTCGCCTGCCAGCGACACGCTTCCGTTCCCTCGGGCTCATTGGGTGGGGGTCAAATTCTGCCAGTCCAAAGAGCCAATTGGGTCGGGGAAGGCTGCAGATGTGTTGCCGCCTTCGCAGCCGCAGCAGCAGCAGCCGATGAAGAAGAGCAGGCGCGGGCCTCGGTCGAGAAGCTCTCAGTACCGGGGCGTCACCTTCTACCGGAGAACTGGCCGTTGGGAGTCCCACATATGGTTTGTGCCGTCTTCTGTCTTTTCTCTTTCTCTGCATTTCTGTCTGCCTCAGTGGAGGTGATCAGGTGGCAGAGCCTGGAGCTGAATCTGATCGATCCGGGTAGTGGGTCTTCTCCGTAATGTTGGCCTTGTTGACGATCACTTCCAGTCCTACTCACCAAATCCAATTTTCATGTGGATCATGCACGAACTCAGGAGCCGTTGATTCAGTTCAATTTTTTGTTGTGGGAAATTCGCAAGAGGATCCATGAGAGAGTTCATCTTTTCTCGCCATTTATCTCTTCTCTGATTTGTTGGGGATGATGGAAAGGCCTCTTGATTATTTATTTGTTTATTTATTTTTATTTTTATTTTTATTTTTTTTGCTCGTTTGCCGCTTTCCCTATGCAGCGATCGTGGCCTGAATTACACCATCTTTTTCTGAATTGTGTTTGCAGGGATTGTGGAAAGCAAGTCTATCTGGGTATGTGTTGTTAAAATATGTAGTGCATCTCGTAAATCAGATGTTTTCTTTTAATAAACTAAAATTGGATTTGGGTGGAGTATCGAGTTACTGACATTGGATCACCAATATAGGTGGATTCGACACTGCTCACGCCGCTGCTCGGTTAGTACTTTCTCTTTCTCCTATTGTAATTCGGTCGTCGGTTTTTCTCCCTTGGGTTCAGAATTCTCCCATTTGATTGTTTATCTCTGTTGAGATGTTCATTTGATTTGGAGAAATTATGTATGTTCATCACAGTGCATATGATAGAGCGGCGATCAAGTTCCGAGGAGTGGATGCCGATATCAATTTCAGCTTGGACGATTATGAGGAAGATTTGAAACAGGCAAGAAACCGAAAATTCTTTTGTTACTCAAATCTTTTTTCTTTCGATGACTGATTTATGAAGAGGAAAGTAGTTCAATTATATGGGGATTGATGAAATGTGGTTGGAAACAGATGAGCAACTTGACAAAGGAGGAGTTTGTCCATGTGCTCCGGCGACAAAGCACTGGATTTCCTAGGGGAAGCTCCAAATTCAGGGGCGTCACCTTGCATAAATGTGGGAGATGGGAGGCAAGAATGGGTCAATTCTTGGGAAAGAAGTACTCTTTCTATCACAAAGAGATTATCTTTTTGATTCTTAATGGACCAGGAGTGCTAATTCAAATGTTCTTTGATGTGTTATGGATGCAGATATGTTTACTTGGGTCTGTTTGATTCTGAAATTGAAGCAGCTAGGTACTGCCCAGTCACATTAATATCCAATAATCCGATGGTTTTGTGTCTAATATCAAGTCATTATTTCTTCTAATAGGGCTTACGATAAGGCTGCAATTAAGTGCAATGGGAGAGAGGCTGTAACGAATTTCGATCCAAGCATTTACGAAAATGAGCTGAGTTCAATGAGTAAGTTGCCTGGCCTAACTTGCCAAATTCGAATTAGAAAAAATTCCATTTTTTTGATTAGCTAGCTCTATCTGGGATCTGAATTCCTCTGCTGAAAACAAAACCTTCAGGTAGCAATGCCGATCACAATCTTGACTTGAGTCTGGGGAGTTCCGGATCGAAGAATGGCAGCTTGGAATTGGAGGATGTCGAGAGATCAAGCTCATCCGACCGGCAGAGTCTGGGCTTGCTTGAAATGGAATGGAGAATGGGTGGCCAGAGCATCAAACCAACGGTAATTTCCAGCTGCATAATGTTATTTCCTAACTAATCGTAATTCCACCAAACTGAAGCCATTGGAATTCTCTCAGTTCGACGACAAGCTGAAGCTGCCGACCAATGGTCTGCATCGACACGTTTTGGATGGGCGAGACGAGATCGATGCCCGGCCCTGGCCTAATCCCTCGCACATGCAACCACCAGCCACGATGCAGCTCGACGAAATGCACCCTCACATGCAGTTCAAGAGAGCTGGAGAAGCCCCCATGATCCAATTCACGCAACCCCAACATTTCAGTTCTCCTAGTTATCAGGTGGGTTACAACCCAACAGCTAGAAACGTTGAGTTTACCCGTGGTCAACTTGGTTCGAGTTCCCCAAAAGCTATCGTGGTTGGATGTCGAAAACAGCCCTTTGACAACTCCATTTCCCTTTTACTGGCTTCGGTAATTAAATAGTGAAAAAGGAAGGGAAAGGACCCATCCACACAGCTCTTTTGGCCTTTAAATATTGCATACACGTAAACCTTGTGAGATTAAAAAATTCAGAAGGGAATGTCATGTGCAATTGAATATTGCATTAAACAATATGAAAAAAAGGAAGGTTGGGTTTTGGCTCTTGCTTCACTAGGAATTAATTGAGTAAACTCAGTGATTTCCTAGCTAAATTAGTGGAATTTTTTTTTTCTCTAAGTTGAGGTATTGAATTCGCATTTCTATGCATTTGGGCAGGCCCAGCTGCTGAACAGCAGGAAGGGTGTGGGAGGGAGACTGCCTATGGTTATTGGAGAGCAGTCACAGCAGCAGGAACAGCAACAACTACAGCTATCATCGCGACTACAGCAAGAGCACCAGCGCCACCAACAGCAACAAAGTCAAATGTGTTGGAACAGGAGCAACAGCAGCAGCTGGGCATCGGCTCCGTCCCAACTACTGGCGACCGCTGCAGCATCATCAGGATTCCCATCACCGCAGTTAGTGAAAACTCCGAGTTGGCTGCAGAAGAACGGGTTTCACCCGCTGATGAGGCCCACATGACTCGGATTTTTGCGCCCCTTCGCCATCCAACACCCTCACAACACTACGATTTTTTCACCTCACTTTTTCTTTCTCCAAAACCTTTTTTCCTATGGAAAAAGCATGTAAGTCACACCTTAATTAATTCTAACACTACCCAGAAATTCCCATGTCATTTATTCCTATTTTCCGCCATTTTTCCCCCTTCGAATATACTGAAATATTTCTATGCTTTATTCCAAACGAACCATAGCATGTGACGCCCTACAAGCGCGACTCTGGGTCTTCCCCGCAAGTTCTTCTCGTTGATGCCTGCCTATCTCTCGCGTTGCACGCGCCTTCCAGTGCAGAAATTGGGTGGGGCTAGGCTGGGATTGCGGGGGATCAATGATTGATTTTGGACCGTTGAAAAAGTACTCTTTTTTTAATCGTACGGTGCTTCTGGGCGGTGATAAGATCAGCCAACTCCGGAAGCGTACGGATCATTAGAGGGGAGTTTATTTCACACGATTTGCACGTGCCATACTTAGCAGCGTGTTAAAAAGGCCATGAAAAGGACACTACGGAAAGGAGGACGATAGGCCATCGATAACACGTGGCATAGCTTCGTAGGGGTGGGACCATCCCTCTACTCGCCTCGTAGCCACTGGGGGGCAATGAATGGGTGCGCGTCAAACACCACTCGGATTCCTTGAGTTCTACACGCGGGCTTTGTAGATTACGGTGCATTTGGTTTGGTGTCGGTGCAGAAGGGTGCGTAAAATAAAGAGGTGCAAGGCACGTTTCTTTATTTGGTTAAGAATATAAGAGTGCAACATGAAGTATGCGAATGGGTAATAATCTAAATAAGCCTTTCTTTCATAGCATGGTCCATCAGCAGATGATCTGATTCGTTCATCAGAATTCAACGGCGTAGACAGCGGCCCCACCAAAATCCTAATCGCCTGACTTTCACGAGGGCCCCACTTTTTTGGCAGAAGTCATCTGGTTCGTTGGTTGTCCTTAGCGTCGTGTCACGGCGCTGCGGTGCTGCATGCAACGACGCATCAAAAGCCGGCACGTATGACTGAGGCGCTGCATTTATATTTTCTTAAACAATTGCGGGGGCTCGTGTGATATGGAGAGAGAGAGAGAGAGAGAGAGAGAGAGAGAGAGAGAGAGAGAGAGAGAGAGAGAGGCTGATATTCCGGCTTTTGAATACGTTGGATCGTTCGTCATGCCACCGAATATGATCTCCAATAATACTCTGACCTAGTGATAGTCTCGTGCCCTTTTATAATTACTAAGGTTGAATTCTCTATAATTTATTTCCATAAATGTGCTGTCACGCCAGCATTGCAAGTGCTCGGGGAACACGCATTGCCCAATCCGGCAAGTCACGTAAAATGATTTCACACTCTCACTAGCGGCTTCTTGATGCGCATCTCCCCTCCCAAGTGGACCGTCCAACGTCGATGTCCACCACATAAATAAATCGTTTAAGTCGGTTGGATCTGGATGATCTGAACCGTCCAAATTAAATAGGGGTCTGAGGATAAGATAACCCAGAAAGGAAAGGAAAGGGAGAATCTGTTTTCAACGCTTTTAGATCATTTAAAAATTTGGGACGTCGATGTGGAAGATTCTTTTGGGTACGAGCGTATGGGATGGCAGAGAAAAGCGATTGCATAGATCCAACTGCTACATTCAAGGCGTATGTTACTGTCGCAAGGGGTCTCGGAAATATCGTCGAGCCGGTGACGTGTCACTGTCTAGGACATTAGAATCAGACCCCACGGCCAGCGCACGTCAGAGGCCGCTGTAGCGAGGAGAGCGACCAAAGCCCCCTTCCATTTCTGTAAAAACGCTACACTTTTTTTGGCCGAAACAGGCATGCAAGTTAAATTTTTTTAAAAAAATGGGTCAAATCATGGGGCAAAAATAGATTTATACATGCCAAAAGGCTACAGTTTGCTAATTTCTAAAATGGGTTAATAGGGCTACAATAATCCGTACAAAAAATGAAAAGAAAAAAACTGACCATGGACCTTACTATTTCATGTAAAAACATATAGTATTTTTTTAGGGGGTTTACGTGTTTTTGTTGACTGTGAGTCTAATACGTATTACAATCAAAGTGGGCCAAAAAAAAAAAAAGACTATTCCAGATTCAATCAATATCAGCAAACATCTCTGAAAATAACAAAAGAGCTGACACAAAGGCATCACTCCAACGCCTTGCAAAATAAGGATTTTTTAGGCACAATTGTTGCCTTGGCCACCCTAATCATATATATCTTTTACATGCATTTGGATATGGTTTAGAAAATTTCATAAATAACCAATTACATCGATTTTTACAGTGAACAATCATTTGGTTAAGGAGGAAAAAATGAATCCGGGCTGATTGTGTGATTTAATTAGAAAGGATTGAAAATAACCCTAGGTAATTTATCTACTGTGAAAAGTACGCTAGTATTCAAGTTTCAGTACACCCGAGAGTACAGCACTGTATATTGTGATATATGTACAGATTATTTGCGCTTTTAAGCAATAAGGTGTTACTAACTAACAGCATTTGGGTGGGTCGTCAAAGCATGAGATGGAGTGGGCCATGATGCTATTTATTTCTGCCACTTAATTAGTAACTTGGTCGTCCAATAAAATATACTTCCCATGAAATAAATGGGCAATGCTCCAATCACAAAAATCAGATTCCCAGCATGAGCAAACTTCTAAATTTGTTTGAGACTCATGTGGCAACTTGGCCTCCTTGATGCACACTACAATCATTCTAGTGTGAAACTAGTGTCAAAGATTTGAGCCCTGTGACAGGCAGCTTTGTAGGCCGATAATTCACCAATAGAGAAAGATGAGGACATTCCACTTTTCTTTGTGGGCCATGGTGGGAACATTCTTTTTCTACCATCCACCTTGATTCCTAGTTCTCACATGTCATTTCACAATAGATGGCAACAAAAGTGTACTCTAACTTGGTCGTAGGCATCCTTGTTTTGGTATTGCTTAAGTTGAGTGAAAACCTCTTAAGTGGTTTTACTCCGGTTGAGACAAAGGCCTGTGCGTATCTAATTAAAGGATGCTATGCATTTGAAAGAAGCATTTTTTAACTTCCAATTCTTTGGGTGTTTGGATTAGGCGTGCAACTGGATTCAAAACTCAGACAATCCTACCCATTTATAATTGGGTTAAGGTTAGGAAAAAAATATTAAATATTTATACATATTTTTCAATTACAAAAGCTGAACCATTTCTATCCATCAAGTACTATGAACCTTAAAAATTTTCTAAGCATGATTTTATCATAAATAAATAGATTTTAATTATTTTAGTAATTAAATTTTTTTAATGAACTCTAACCAACTTCTAATATTTTTAACAAAATTTCATGCTTTTTAATCAGCTTGCACTTCCTCATTGTATTTTTTTAATAGTCTTTCACAATTTTTAATGAAATGTCATCATTTTAACAAACTTGTATCATCTTTATCAAACTTTTATCATACTAGAAATTGGTCAATGTTTTTTTATCCAAATCCTAAGAGTTTCATTAACAAAAATATTTATTTATTTATTAAATAGATAGTTATTTTGTAAACATAATTGGGTAAAATTTTAAAAATTTTAGAATAATTATTTTACAAATTCTAACTAAATTATTTGACTTAGCTAACATTAAAATAAATTGACCATTTATCAAAATAATTATCTATTTTTTTTAAAATAAACTTATAATTTAAAAGTTTTTGTTTAGTCCCGGTAGATAGCTTAACCTAAGAGGGGAGAAGTGAATTGTGTAAGTAAAAGTTGATTGGACTTAATCCTTGTTTATAGAAATTCCCTTTTTGAAGATGTTAAAGCTAAGACATAAATAAGAGAGTTAGAAAGTAACACAATAAATATACACTATATATGGTAATTTGGCCCAAATTTAGAACTTACTCAACTCCTCCAAGAGCAAACTTCTTTTTACCTTAGGTTCCACTAATTGTAGTAATACTAAAACTGGAGTCAACACTTCCTCCTAGATTCTAATTGTAGAGGGCTTTACGACCTTATTCAAAATAGTTATGAGTGTAGGACTCCAATATCCTATTTTAACCTTATTAGAAAATGATCTCTAATGTAAATCTAAGGAAAAATAAATTAACAAAGTAAAAAGTATGAAAAGAGTTTTAGAGCAAATGTTTAGGCACATAGAAGCTTTCTAAAATATAACAAAGTACATTGAAGTAATTGTATTTAAAGTTTCTGCACTTGCAAAGCTTCTTGAAGAGTATTAAATGTTAGGACTCAATGTAGATGACATAGTGTTGGCTTATTAACTTCAAAAATGAGGAGCTTTACTTCTTTATACTTGAGCTTTGAAAATGGCCAATGGGGACTTCATTTGAATACTTTATCACCCTTGGAGGAGGTAGTGGGCATTTATGACATTTCCAACATCTTTTTGAAAAAAGTTGTCATAAGTGTTGTTTGGCTTGTGGAATCGGTTTCTCTGATGATTTCACTTAGGTCAATGACCTCTCTTTAGGTGCACTTACCGGTTGGGCATATAGTGGAACCAGGAACTCCAGGGCCTCTGTTAGACCCGCTCTTCAGTTTTGAGAATGGAACAAGAAACTCAGTGGCCTCTGTTTAGGCGCACTCATTGGTTGGGCATATAGCGGAACCTGAAACTCCTTCTAGTTGGGCATATAGTAGGACTATAAACTCATTTCAGTCGTGTGTATAGCAAAATGAAAAACTCCTTTTGGTCGGGCGTATAACGGGACCAAAAACTCCTTCTAGTCAGGCGTGTAGCGAGACCGAAAACTCTTTTCAGGTGGGAGTATAATGAGACCTGAAACTTCTTCTGGTCGGGCATATAGCGGGACCAAAAACTCAATGGGTTTTGTTCAAGCATGCTCTTCAGTTCGATACTGCTGAATTGGTTTTCTTGATAGCCTTTGTTCAAGCATGTTTTTTGGTTCGATATTGCCGACCGATCTTCTTAACCTGTTCCAATTTTCATTAGGAAAAGTACTAGCAAAGTGAGGTAACTTTAATAAAAAATTTCTTTTGAATAACTCATGAGAATCCATTCACTACTTTATTAAATTAGTTGTATACTGATGTGAAAGGGAGGATAGAGGAGATTTTACTAATAATACATCCTTAGATTCCAAGTTCTTGAGATGTCTTCATGGTAACCTGCAATCTTAGATATATTGGATCTGTCTTTCGTCCTTTCTGTGGAAACTTGAATTATCAAAAATAGCAAATCTGGCTCTCGCCGCTTTATGCAAATATTAAAAACAACGGATCCGCCTCTAGTGGCACCGTATAAATATTAGAAACAGCGGATCTGCCTAACATGACAACCTGTAAATATTATAAACAAAGAATCTGCTCTTGATCTGCTTTTTATGACATCCTGCGATTTAAAAATACTAATTCCACCCAAAGAACCAGTCTATATACATAATTTGATGCATGAATGCCTAAGTAAATAATTTTTGATTGTTGTGTATAATGCATAATTTTTGGCAAGTATAATCCAATGCATGCATAATATTCCACAAACATAATTTTTAACATGTTGCTAATATAATTTTTAGCACTTTAAAATAATACATATATATTTTATGCATTAAATGTCATAAAAATCATATACCTTCATGGCTGTTCACTTACATCTCATAATCTAGCTATCTCTTGGATAATCTTTTCTGTTCATTGAATTTGGACGTTCATTGAATCTAAAACGTCCAAAAACATACAAAGTGACTATTTAATTACTAAAATCAGAGTTCAAAAGGCGTAAACCTCATCAAAATAATTTTAGTATGAATAGTGCTTTGTATGAACAGTGCTTTGTATGAACAGTGTTGCATGAATAGTGCTGTGTGAATAATAGACAGTGCGTAAATAGTGGAAAACAGTGGAAAATAGTGCATGAATAGTGACCATAGGTAATTGTGCATGAAGGATTACAACATCCTTTTCCACATGAAATTCCAGCAGTTTGATATTTTATCTAAATTAAATTCAATAATGGACATTTGAATATCATGGACGCATTTGAATTTTTTGCATATTAAAGCTTTCTTATCTTCTAAAATTCCAGCAACATGATGTGTTCATCATGCATCCTAGTGACATGTATTTTCCTGCATCCTTGTGCCATGGAATTTCATGCGGCTACCTCATGCTAATTTCACGCAATTGGGAATAAACCATATATCTAATGCTTTAACTAGAATTTTTAGATATGCCTTAATGCAAGCAGGTTTCATGTTCGTGCATGCATGCATAACAGGCCCAAAATTAAAATTCAAGTTTGTGATCATTTGTGTTCAACCCCAAATTTCAACGATAATCACCACACTGCTTATGGCTCCAAATTGAACCCACCTGATAACTTTATGCATCCATCCAATCACCCTGAGAAAAGTTTGGGAAATATTTGATATCTACCTTGGAAAAGCAGAACTTGATTGATAGAGTCAGAGAGAGGTAATACTAATGATGATAATGGAACACCGACTGCTGGTAATAACAA
>JAYJMB010001312.1:0-16814 GCA_036873735.1 Pouteria campechiana
TGGCTGCAATGTGCTTTTCGTGGGAGCAGGACTGGCAGGCAGATCAGAGACATTAAATAGAGGGTCTGAATCATCATTGTGGCTTGGCGACAACTGCTCAGAATTTTGCAATTCCTGATGGAATCGATCTCCACAGCCGCATCATCGATGATAAAACCACAGACCCTCCAATCTGGGTTCACAACATAGATTCTGTCGCCAAGAGCTTTCATTCATTTAGAGATGTCCTGCTTTGCAAAGCTGCGAGTTATGTCCCATGCAACTGGAGGTGCATGTTGTCTCGAGTCGAAAGCCAGAAGGGAGAATTAAGCTTTTTTAATGCCAAATGTTGAATCTGCTGTTAAAAGACTGATGGCCAAAACGAATCATTTGCTGTAACTGCCACTCTGTTTGAATTTCCACAATAAAATCATCTGTATCCGTTGAATCCTGGTAAAAGAATACTGATTTCCTATTGCCCATAAGCGAATGCTAGCTTGATCATCCAGATCCAGTTCATGCGTAGACCGTCTGATAATCATTTCTAGTTTTTGGACATGTTGGGATGCAGGACTATTGACATTGGAATTAGATCCACAATACCTTTGAACTCCTTCAATGTGTTTTTGCAACACATTTTCCTCAGGAATGCCTAAATAAATCATAGACAATGTTTGCTGTTGAATCTTATCACAAATATATGGAATTTTCATTGCACCTGGGCCAAAAATATATGGAATTTTCATTGCACCTGGGCCAATCGCATCTCTGTCAAGTGGCCTATGGCATACAAAATCTGGCTTGTTCACATGGCGCCTGTCATTGTAGATGATTGTTGCAACTGATGGGCGAGCATAAAGGCGCTTCCCAATGCAATGACAAGTGCGGCCCCACATTGGCTGTGGTCTGGCAGCGTGATTTCTGGTATTGAGCCTATCTCTCCGGCTAGGCGAAATACTCCCACCTTCTCTATAATTCTCAGGGCCAAATGAGCACCAATACATCCTATACTCAATATATTCATCACTCTTGTAGCTCTCTAAGTTTCCTTTTTCTCTCTTCATGGAGTTGTTGTTGTTCACAAGGTCCAAGAGATTCAGGAATGGGGTCTTGCAATGAGCTTTTCCAATGGAGCCATAAGGTCATGTTTGAATCGTGTAATTTTTCATACCCCAACAGATGCCCCCCGGTGGTCAATCAGCCTGGGCAAGCGTTCCGATGAAATGAGCAGGGTGGACAGCTCTTTCCTCTTGACTACGCCATTTGGTGGCATAAAATCATGGTGACAACGTGATTGGTAGCCTAACCAAGGTGTTTCCCTCCAGATGGCAAGACAAACCAAGACCGCACGTTCCAACGTAGCGTAACCAAGGTGTTTCCTTCTAGATGGCAAGAGAAACCAAGACTGCACGTTCCAAGCTTCCTGCTAAGTTTAACGGCTGCCTGTTGAGCAACCTATAAAGCTGCTGGGGAGGAGATGCTGTTGCATCTTGATTCTACAAGAGCTGCTATGAAGACGGGTTTCTTCACCATCTTAACGAGTTCTGTTTGAGAGCTTTTCTTTTTTTATTCTTTTCCACCATTTCAGTTTCCGCAAGAGTTGTTGCAGAGTCTGGGTTGTCTTCACTCGCTTGACGGTTCTCAATGGGTACTCATCTTTTGTTTTCATTTGCTGGACGGAGAGGGGTTTATCCTCTGCTTCCCTTTGCTACCTTCCGATTTGCCCGGGCCAAGCAAACCGTGCAACTTAGCTATTATTTTGGTAAATGCGGACAGCAGCTTCGTCTTGCATTAATTCATTCATATGCATATTTTCCCAAGACTGAATTGCAAGGCTGTCTTCAACATTGCTCAGAAAAACTCCAAAGAAGTTTCCATTCAAGCGACGGCTACTTGAACAATTTGTTTTGTTCTCATTTCTTCCAACGAACAGATGCCATGAACATTTGGGACTGTTTCCACTCTTTCCCTTCTTCTTTTTATTATTATTTTATTTTTATCATTCTTTTTTTTTTTTTTTGAAAACTCATATTTCTGCTGGAAAATCCCCAAAAATCCATATTTATGTTGGAAAATTCCCAAAATTCATAATTGAGTTAAAAAATTCCCAAAATTCATAATTGAGTTGGAAAATTCCAAAAATCCATGTTTGTTGTATTTATCATTCTTATCTTGATCTCTTGTGTAAGGCATGTTTTTCTTCATTCTTTAGGTATGCTTGTTAATTTGTTTCTCTTCAACCGCTTCATTAACTCATTTTGTGGCTTCTTTGACAGCCATGGATCCCAACAAGAGAGTGGCCGCTTCACCAGCTGCCATGACTTTTGATTATGTAGATTTTAGTGAGTCTCCAACTAGAGATGAGAGATTCATGCCTCTTGATTAGACTAATCCTCTTTTTACCGGCACTTCCCATGGACAAAATGCAGCTAAATCAAGAGGCAACCCAAAGGAGGGCGAGCTTCCTATATCAGCACCTCGCCCATTATGCTATTGGCAGAAGAAGACACCAAAGGACAGTGATCCACAATTCAAAAATGAAATATCATTCTATAAGATCAAGAATGCAGACAAGGGTTTCTTCATTTGGAACAATACGGAGTTTCGAAGGCAAAAACTTCTTGATTTTAATGCAGGTGACTTGGGGTATTCTCCCATTGGCCATTTCTCTATAGTAGACATGAAAAATCGAGATCACCTATTCTTCCTTTGTTCCAACCTTTCATTTATTCGGAAAGAAGGCGTAGCCAGTTGATTTTTGTCGATGAGGGCTTTCACCTATTATGATGAGCGGGGATCATTCGACGATTATTTTTTGTCTCTTGTTCGATAAATGAAAGACCTAAATGAGTATTGTATGGAGACCCCTCACCAAAAGAGTAAATTGCTTCCCGAATACCAGTTTACTTGTGAGGGTACAAGAGGGTGATTTCGAGGCTAATTATCCAATAACGACTTCCTTTGTCCTTGGGCAAAGCCTGTCGCAAACCAACATAACTAACTTCTCCAATTGATTGGTATTTATGATGTTGTTCTCTATTCACGTGGTAAATTCCACAAACATATGGAGATAATATGTGGTTTTCTGCAATTTTGGTCTCTAGTCAACAACTCTTTTCACTTTCTTTGTAGTGAAATGAGCATTACCTTGTGGGATTTGAGTGTCCTTTGTGGGTTACCTGTGATTGGAGACACTCTTGATTTACACCTTCCGCCCAACAATTCCTTTCAAAAGGGTAGTTTGGGTTTCCACATCTTGGATATCATAGGCAAGTTAAGGCATTCAAGCTCAAGGCAGCTGGGCGCAATTGTTCGAACGAATTTCCAACCCGGACGCTTAAAAAGATGAGATGCCACCATCTGGAGATTGGGCTCAATGGAGCTTATGGGGGGAGGAGTCCTTTTTAAGGAATATCAATCCTGAAGAAGAGTTGGCTTTGTTCTCCATACTATGGCTCTCTTGTGTAATCTGCCCTTCATCTAGTAATGACAACAACATTAATCTTTTGTGTATAGTCCCAGCTTGCCAGCTTGCATAGGGCAAGAAGTTATCCATTGCTCCCTAGATATTATGTAACATCTATCGGGAATTTGGTGAGATAGTCATGCATCCCACTAGCCCGATAAATTGCAGTACATATTTTTCAGTCTATTTCTTCATTGCTTGGTTAGGGTTGTATTTTCCTTGGCTTCATGGGGTTGAATCACCAACACAGCTACCAAACAAGGGTATTTTGCTGGGGAAATTCATGGATCAACCCATTGCCAATTTGAGTTTCAACCAAGTGACTCATTGATTGATGATGTTACATAAATTTTCGCAGGAGATATTTCTATTGGCTTCTCTTAGCGACCCTCAAAAATTTAAGGTAGATGGTGGAGATGAGACCTTCCGAAAGGTTGAAGAATTTATTCTTTCTTTACAGCCATGTTTGTTGCCTCTTCGAGATGGTTCTAGATTTTGTGTAGAACCATATTTTCCTCAATGATTTTCAAGGCAATTTGGGTATGACCAAGACATGCTGGGGAGCATAGTCTATATAAAGTGGGAGGAGCGAGAAACTGGGATGGGCCCAGCTTGGTGGTATCCTTTGTCATACTACTTTACAGCCACGTTTCAAGATTATAATGTCTTCATACCAGGCCCGACACGCAAAGTGAATATGACAAAGGATTATGTCTGGTGGTATAGCTGCAATGGGGGTAAGATTAGCAAAAGGTTGCCTCCAAATTATGGTCTTACAACTTATGGCCCATTGATGTCTTCTTTTATATTCTATATGAGCGAGAAGCAATTCTTGGAGACGAGAAAGGTCATGGACTTAGAGCTAGTGCCCACTGTTCCACAACGAGTTCTGTGGATACATGATGAGCATGCCCGCCAAGATATTCTTCATTCTAACTTCAGTCGCATGGGGTGGTGGGGTTATGGTGAGGAAGTGATGCTTACAGACAAAATCATCTGTGAAGAGTCAGTGGTGGCTCAACCTGCTCCTCATCCTCCTCCAGCTTATTCCAAAAAAACTACATAAGCTAGTATGTTTTTTTTCTTTCTCTTTGTTTGATATGCCTATTTTTTCTTTTTACATGTTTAATTCATTACATTATTCTGTGTCTCTTCAGGTGTCCCTCTTAAAAGGAGACAACTTACCCAAGCAAAAGCTGATGTAGAAACTGGACTAGCTTGTTACTTAGCAAATTATACTCCAGTGTTATTTTGGGGGATGATTCCTCGTATTCCTATCCCCAAGAAGAGCACAAAAGTAGTTGTGATCTAGTTACCAAGAAGGGTAAGAAGGCAGCTTCAAGTGAAGGGATTCCCATCCCCACTGCCAAGGAGAGCAAAAAGGCAGTTGCAATTGATGAAACTCCTGCTTTAGCTATTGAGAAAAGTAAGAAGGCAGTAAATAAGGGAGGAGATTCCCACTCCAGCTATCAAGGAGTGCAAGAAGATGGTAGCAAGTAAAAGGGTTCTTGCTTTAGCTACCAAAGAGAGCAAGAAGGTAATAATAAGGGAAGAGATTCCTGCCCCATCTACCAAGGAGAGTAAGAAGGCAGTTGCAATTGAGGAGATTCCTGTTTCGCAGAAGAAAAAAAAAAGATCGCTTCCAAGTGCTCCATCGTAGAGCAGAGGAAGAGGGTCAAGCCAAGTCGAAAAGTGCTTGAACCTCATCTTGAGAGTATATTTCCTTGCGAGATTGTTCTTTTTATCTCGTCATCTCCTAAACCAATTGAGGCACCAGAGCAATTGGTGGAAAATGTTGCTATAGTAGAGGGCATTATGCATGAATAGACAACTGAGAGGGGAGATATTGAAGTTGTTGCTGCTGAAAAGATTCTTTTGGAGATACATGTTAATCAGCCAGAGACGACCGATATACCTGTAAGAGACCAAAGGGAATCATCGTCTGATCTCTTCAATGTGTATGAGGTCATTTATCGATTTGATAACATCCCTTCTCCTCTTTCTCCATTATCTCCACATCTTCTTCATTTCCTGAAACCTTCAGCCATGGAAGAGGTTACTTCAACAGAGGTTCCAATAGAGGGTACAGTTGCTACTTTTGCTCTTGAAAACGATAGACAACATACAAGAGATCTAGTGGAGGGAAACTCAAAGGAGGCTATTCTGGATATTGAGAATCATCATATCGCACCTGAGACCTTCCCTTTCACTTTAGAGGCATTGCAGTAGACAAAAATTAATAATAGTATCCATGGACTAGACAGGGAGGAGACTAATACATTGACATCTCATTTCAATGCTTTGCCGAGTGAGGATTTCTTTCAGATGTTGTCTTCTGCTTTCATTAAAGCCACAAAAGAGCAAAGCAAAACTCGTTAATAGTATTTGGAGGATGAAGTACAATCTTTTTGTTCTAACTTTGCCAGACCATTGAGAAGAGCATCCTCCTTTGATGCGGTTGTAGCACTGAGAGATCGCTTTCTATTTCGTGCTGAAGGCATAGCCAGACTGGATGGTGACATGTCTTGCCTATCAGCTATTTTTAAGCAAATGGAGTCTTTTCATCAAGCATGGGTACAAGCTAAGTTAAATGCTATTCCAAAACCTCCCATTGAAGCTATTGCTGCTAAGGAAATTGAGCTTTATGATATATGGGCTAAGGTTGATGAGAAATCGTCAACCATGGGTGTGGCTTCGGGGCATCTCTCTTCTCTTCAAATAGAATTGGCATTTGTGAAAGAAGAGGTGAGAACAAACAAAGATCACCTTGAATTCCTTCGGGGGGAGCTTTGCCAAATGAGCCATCATTTATCCTCCCAAGAATCCCTCGTTGCCTCCAAAGGGAAAGAGAAAGATGAAGGCTTAGAGATTATCCAACATTTGAAGGAGGAGGTAGCCGCTTCTCAACAAGAAGTGACGACAACTGAGTAGACTCTATTAGAGTTGAAGTCATTCTTAATTGTAAGCCCGGAAGCTGCTCAAGCATTGAAGGCGATAGAGGAGTAGTTTAGCCATCTAAAGGAGTCTATGTTAAGTGCTTTAACTTATTTGCAAAATCGTTCCATGTATGAGAATATCATATATTAATAAATGTGTGATTTTAGCACTTTTTCTCATGGCACTTGGTTTCTTGTTGAACACTTCCGCTCTTTCTTTTTTTTAATCCTGTAGTGTCTACTCAAGTGGGTCCACTAAAATATTGACTTCCAACGGATCCAAAATTCTCTATTTCAAGTGCCTTTGTACGGGCATGGCTTGACTAAAGCAGTGTCTGCATTGCCTCCCAAGTGTAAGTTGGTGCGTCTAGAATTCTATGTTTCAGGCACCTTTATGTAGACTCTCTACCTTTTTTGAATTCTGACATTAATCATTCTACAATAGCTTTATCCGTGCTAATGTGACCTTTCGACGCTTCTATTCATCCACGTGTACAAGGTTTAAATGCAATGGGACATGAAAATAGGTGATTTTTAATTTTAAGGGTCCCTAGGTTGTCATTTCTCTAGTTTTGCATGAGACCCTAGACGGTTTTGTTGAGAGATGTTTTTAAGATGCTATTGCAAATACGGAAAATCATTTCCCTTAATCCTGTAAGTTCTCTCCCTCTGTCTTTGTCTTTCTCGGCCTATGTAAGTTCCGCAAAAATCCCATTCCCATTTGTACCTCCAGATGGATTCCAATAAACATACTATCCCTACGCAAGCATCACAAGAGCAAGTACATTTTAGGGATTCACCGATTCACTCAGCGGATTTTGGTGAGTTTCCTTTTCAAATGATGTCTGAAAGCTTCAACTTGAGTTACATACTCAATGATGTTAATGTTGAAGTGGGTTATGAAACAATAAGCGTTGTTGGCCAAATGCCTTTTGAGGATGCTCATATAGTTCCAGAGATGGAACATTTGCATCGACTTAATAGCCCCACTGGATTAGATCAAATGGCTGATGTTATCGAACCATCTAATCTTGTAGCGAGAGTAAGGGATGTTGATGCTTCTACAGTCGGGATTTCAGAAGACTTGCATGCTCCCTTGCCAGATGTGTCCTCTACTGAAATAAGATCTGAAGAGGAAGAAATCCTAGCATCTCACCAATCAAAAGGGATGTCACGAAAAGGGTGTTTTGCTATAGGTCATTTTGCACACATATCAGTTAGCTCCCAACCAAAGAGGAAGCGAAAGGCTACCACTAGTGATGAGACTAATGAGCTAGCAACAGGAATAAAGCAGTCTCCTATCCAATTGGGTGATGCAATATTTTTTCCTTCTATAAGGATTGCAGGGAATCTAGATAAAAATACTTTTTTTATTTAGAAATATGCAAAAAGTCAATGAAGACACTTCTACGCAAAGGTTCTTCTTTCATAAACAGAGCTGAGATGATCATCATTCAAAAGAAAGGTGTAAATGCTGGACACCTCTCGAACATGGCCTTTTCCGTTGTTAACCAGGTGGATAAATTTGATGGGATCTTCTTAGCACCAGTTGCAAAGAACTTTGAGCCTCATTACCATACACTTGAGACTCCAAGACAGCGGGCTCAAACATCCAAATCTTATAAATTGCAACGAAAGGGGATCATCAAACAATTCTAGAATTGCATTACTCTGAGTGAAGACTTTGAATATTGGGCAAACCATATTGCTGCAGGACACATGGGTGTTCTAACAACATCAGGAGTTTACGATGTCATACTTGCTACTTGTGGAGGCTTCAGAAAGCACAATGCGACTTTTGAAGCTTTTTTACAATTTTGGTCACCGGCTACAAATTCTTTCCATTTCTCATGTGGCGAAATGAGCATAACACTATGGGACTTGTGTGCCATGAGTGAGCTACCAGTTGTGGGAGAAGCTTTTGATGAATATATTCCGTCCAATGAAGAGCTTGAGTCAATTCCGTATGCTCAAGACATTATCAAAATCTTGGGACAACTTAGATGGCAACCAGGAAACAAATTCCTTTCATCAAAATAGGCTCAATTATTTGTGAGAATTTCTAATCCAAGTGCAAAGATTAGTGGCCATCATGATTACAGGACAAAGAAAACAAGAAAGCCAAAAAATGAATGGAGGTTATGGATGGCTCCTGAGCTTCTTCATAGCATCGCTCCAATTCAAGAATTGATTTTATTTCTGATGCAGTGACTTTCTATATTTATATGTCCATCTTCTTCAAATTCTTATTGTGTGAGATGGACGATATTGGTGTCTACTTGTCAACTCGCCTTTGGTATATTGTTATCATTCGCTCCTAGAGTGCTTTCAGTCATTTATAAGGGTATTAGTGACATGGTGTTTACCTCGACCGACCTTAGCAAGATAATGACTCACTGTCCAATGCATTTCTTTGCAAGTTGGTTGGGCCTCTATTTTCCCTAGACTTATGGTATGGAGAGGCCAATTAGTTTCCCAAAAGAAGGTGTGGTGATGATGCAATTTACCAAGAAATCAATGGCAAAACTCAGCTTCCATCAGTGACCCGAAGGTTGCTTTATCTGAATCGATTTTTTTAATGACATGTATCGGTTGGTTCCTATTTTAAATGAGGAGGGTTATGATTTACCCTATTAGAAAGGTATCATTGATAAGCTTTTGGACTGTACTGTGGCAATTCAAGGTTGTTTGCTGCCATCACAAGAAGGGGGCCACTTCAGAGTAGAAGCCTACTTTCCACATAGATTTGCACGTTAGTTTGGTTTTGACCAAGAAGTCCTTGGGGGCAATGTTGAAATTTCTCGAGAAGAGCACAAAGCCAGTATTGGGGTTCATAGATGGTATGCTCATTGGATCCAATTTACTAGCGACTTTCGGAACTACACCATTTTTTTGCCTAGCAGTAGAAGGTGAGTCCACATTACATATAATTATGCATGGTGGCATGGGGTAACTGATAGAAAGGTATGTGATCAGGCCTCTCCAAATCATCTGATGCCACGAGAGACGATCATGCCTGCTTTTGGGGTCTTTGTGATTGTCACAAGGATGCGACTCAACCAGGTAGAGTTCTGTGGATAGACATGGGCCCTACTCGCATAGATATTGAGAGAGTGGATGCAAATGATGTTGGGTGGCATGGTATGGTGAGCGTTACAACATTTACCCAGAGGAGCCTGAAGCTGATCGTGAGATTCTCAACGTCCCTTCACGTGCAACACTAGATTACCAATCTGTTGAGAATAATGAGAGTAAGTATTTTTTAGCTCTTCTCCTGTCCTTTCTCTCTTTTTATTAGCTTATAAACACACACCTTGCTTTCTTTTTATTAGCTTATAAACACATGCCTTGCTTTTCCTTTTTTAACTTTGTAGATTTTGCTATTGCTCTTGCAATTAGCCGAGACATAGCAAAACACTATGAGGTCAATTTTTGTCATTATCATATAGATGGCCGAGTGATCTAGATCCAGGGACCACCTCCTCAGTGAGCTACCAATTCGACTTAGGCTACATAGGGGCTGAATTTAGATAGGAGAAGATTGCTACTACTCCTACCTCTTTTAATGCCAATGAAGCCACCAGGGATCAAGTCACACTTGAAGTTGGTCATCAACTCACGCAAGCCGTGCCTTCAACTAAGCAAGCTTATCCAACAATTATTGGTGATAATCTTTTAATGTTATTATAAGCATTTCCGTCTCTTATTGTCATAGTGTCATCTGCCGCTGCGTCAGATCTTTTGAATGGTTCCCTCAGAGATTTGTGATGTTGGACCTACAGACGCTACCCCCGGAGCACCTCTAACAATTTGAGATGCTAGTCCCGCTCATTATTATATCCTGTAGTGCCTACTCAAGAGGTTCTGCCCAATCATTCACCTTTAGAGAGTACGAAATTCCATGTTTTTGTCATCTTTGCGCGGGCTTTTCATATATTTTGAATTTTGATGCCAATCATTTCGCGACAGCTTTATCTGTGCTAATGTGACCTCTAGACGCTTTTATTCGTCCATGGGTCTAAAGTTTAAATGCTACAGGACATGAAAATGGCCGATTTTCCTTCCCAAATCTCCCAGTTATCATTTCTCTAGTCTTCACGAAGCCCCATGCTGCCATTTCTCTAATTTTCGTACAAAATCCTAGATGGTTTCGTTGAGAGACGTCTTTAAAATGCCACTGCAGATATAGAAAATCATCTTTTGCTCTTGGTTTCTGCTTCACCCCTTCTACTTTCGAGTTGTCGCTGTCTTCTTCTTCCTTTGAACAGTCAAAATTTGTCTGTCTTCCTCATGGCTGTCAAGAGGTCTCATCCACATCTGTCGGACAATGTTATGGATGCATTCTAGCTCTACCCTTTGCCTGAGGTTATGAGTTGGGTGTTTTCAGAACCCACTGCCCTACCATGGCATCCTTGCAAAAATTTTGCTCCCTATTTCTTTAGGGTCTCTTCGGGCAGGTTTCCATCTCAACCAGACCAACTTCGTTTCTCTTCTCCTTTCTGAGTATGGTATTTCTCCAGGGTAATTAGTCCCTAATAGTTAGGGTTGCATCTTGTGTCTCTGTCGTTGGGTTTATAACCTTTAGAAAATTCCCATTTTTACCCTTTCCATGTTTTCAAATATTTTTCCTTTAGTAAGGTTCCTTACTTGCCTCATTATTTCTACCTTACACCCCATGTCCCTTGGCAAAAACTATTTCTATGAGTCATTAACCTAGACGATGAGTGGAAAAGCCACTAAGCTTGTGTAAAAATAATGGGGGAAATACCTTTTTCGACGATCAGGACAACCAGTCCAGAGCGCCTACCATCTTTTCTTACCCACTTAAAACATCACAGCTTGTATGTACTAAGATATAGGTCGAATTCCACACGTGGGTTGCCAGTGGATGCCATGTCTTCTGCTAATCATTGTAGCTAAGTGGATTTTCTGTATGGCTTTCTAGGACAGGAAGTTACTATTCCTAATCCTCTTCCCTCTTTGGAATCTTTATTCCTGGACTTAACCTCTGTGATAGAGGAAGAGCGTGATCTTTTTCCTCATATTAGCATCCCTTCTCACCAGACAAAGGTTTCCGCCCTTATGGGTACTCCTGCAACCGGTCAATGAGTTTCGTTCATGCAGCCTAGAGTGAAGACGCTTGCCTCGAGGCATAGGAGGAAAGTTTTCATTAATGCCACTTCTTCCTATGAACTATCATCTGAGGAGGGGCCTGCCATCTTAGAACTTCAACCGACAATGGTTGAGGAGGCTCAATCTCTGCAAATCGATCCGGTTGATGTCTCCTTCGGTAGTAGTACCTCTCAGTCATCCCTGACTTCTTCCTCTAGTCCTGGTCAAGCTACCATGGTGGACTCGCCTACATCCTCTGTTCTTGAGGTCATCATTGGGGATCAGGTCCCTTCTCTGAAGAATGTTGGTGGTCATTCTAGAGGGGTAATGTATCCTTCTTCTTCTACACCAATTTTTTCTGATCCTTCCTCGTCTGTACGAACTTCCTTTGTAATTCCTTTTTCGATTAGTTTTGCTTCTTCTGGTTCCAAGCCTGTAGTCAATGTAGCCAGGGAGTCCGCAGAAGTTACTGTTAAGGTATCCTCTTCTGCTGCTACCTCTTGTCCTTCTACTACTTTTGCAGGTGAGTATCTCTCTCATCTACTTCGATAAGAAGGTGCTAAACATCTTTCTTTAAAAATGCTAACTTTCTCCTTTAGGCCTTGTTGTAGGTTTGTTTTCCTCTGATCAACTGTCTAGTTCTCTAAAGCATTTGTACTCTGGCCCTAGCCTAGGTCCTCCTACTCAACACTTCCAAGGAGAGGCTTCACGTTTGAGCAATTTGACATCAACTCCTAGATCTAGCTCCATTAGCAGGACTGCCGCTTCAGCAAGTCAAAGCTCATCCCAATCCTCTACTTCTGCCGGAGCACCCACCGGGAGAATGCCGATACTATCCTTACTGGAGAATTTGACAGTAGCTCACATCTTCGTTTCTAAGCTAGCCTTGGTCCTCCTACTCAACACTTCCAAGGAGAGGCTTCAAGTTTGAGCAAGTTGGCATCAACTCCTAGATCCAGCTCCATTAGCAGGACTGCCGCTTCAGCAAGTCAAAGCTCCTCCCAGTCCTCTACTTCTGCCGGAGCACCCACCGGGAGAATGCCGATACTATCCTTACTGGAGAATTCGACAGTAGCTCACATCTTCGTTTCTAAGCTAGCGTGTCCCAAGGACCATGCACGGGTGTGTGAGTGCACCTGGGATGGCATAAAGATTGATTCTGCCCTCAACATCGTACAACATTCGATTAGAAGGTAAGGGTTTATCAATTGGGTGGAGGGGCTGATGCGTTAGCTTACGGCTGCTAAGGAGTAGTAGGATGCTACTATTGCTCTTTTTTTTTATAATGAGGGCAGATCTGGAGGAGCGGGGGAATTTCAACTAGCTAGAGGTGACCGCCTCTAAGTTGAAGGTGAAAGAGGTGGAGTTGATGGCCGACCGCGATGCTGTTGTCTAGGCGCGAGAGGAGGCTGAGGGCTCCCTTAAAAGGGTGGTGGTCGAGCGTGATGCTATGGTGCTTGCGTAGAAAGAGGCTGAAGACTACCTTAAGAAGGTCGAGGCTGAGTGCGATGCTATTATGGCGACTGTTGATACCAAGGTGGAGCAACTGGCCAGAGTGGAGATAGAAGCTATTGAGCTAGAGGAGTCTTTGCAGTAGGAGGCCAACATGTTCAGAGAGTAGCATGCCACAGAGGTTACTCAAATTCGCCAGTTGTGCTTGGAGCAGCTGGCAACGGAACCTAAGGGCCAAGAGATATTGCTTCAACAAATGGCTGAATACTTTTAGCAAGCTTTTAATTCCTATAAGAATAAGGATTCTAGGAAATTCCCTGCAATAAATCTAGATGACATTCAACCTGACGGGGAAGATTTGTGATTATCAAAACCATGTGAAATGAAAAGATATGTTTTTCTTTTTGTACATTTTATGCATAGTGATAATCGAATCTTTGCATATAGACCAGGCCTTTTAAAGAAAAAGGGGGTGGTGGGGGGTAAGCAAATGCCCCCAGTGTTTATTCCCTCCCGGCTCATGTATAGTAACACTTTAGGAAATACCTATTAATAAGTATTTTTCCTATGCCATTATTGTTTATAATCTTGTATGAGCCATTGGCATAGGCCTCTTGTACGACATTAGGCCCTTCCCATTTGGGCTCAAACTTGCCAATTAACTTATCACCTGCCATTAGTTGGGTCCTTAATTTGAGAACTAGATCTCCCAAGCGATAAGCTTGGTGTTTAACTAATCAGTTATATGCCTCAGCCATGCAGGCTTAGTATAACCCGATCCTTTGTTTGGCTTATAATCCCTTCTCATCCAAAGCATCAAGCTCCTTAAATTGCAACTTGGCTTGTTGATCCATTGTCAACCCTGAGTGCATTGCAACTCTTAGTGATGGCAATTGCACTTCTAAGGGCAAGAACACCTTTGCTCCAAATACCAAGGAATGTGGAGTTGCATTAGTTACTGTCTGGTGAGTGGTGTGATAAGCCCAAAGTGCCTCTAGCAACTTAAGATGCGATTGCTGCTTGTTCTTATTTGCCGTTCTCCTCATAATCCTTAGGATCGCCTTGGTGAATGCTTCCGATTGGCCATTTCCTTGTGGATGATATGTTGTAGAGAACACATGTTTGATGCCTCGCTTTCGATAAAACCTTTTCATTTCTTCATTCTTGAATGGAGTGCCATTGTCTAATGTAATTTGGTAAGGGTTGCCATATCGATACACGATCTTAAACTTGATAAACTCAATTACTTCTTTGGCTCTAACTTTCTTGTATGAGTCAGTCACCGCCCATTTGGAGAAGTAGTCAGTTGTTGCCAAAAATATAGGCATGTCCCTTGGAAGATGGGGGGTTGATTAGGCCAATAATGTCAAATCCCCACCATACAAATAGCCAAGAGATGCTTGCAGGTACCAATTCTAATGGTGGTATATGCCGAATATCTCCATGAAGCAAACACTGGAGACATGTTTTAGCAAATTGCAATGAGTCTAAGACCATGGTAGGCCAGTAGTATCCTAGGCATTTGACCCATCTGTATAACATTTGACCAAATGGATGCCCACCACATTCACTAGAATGCGCTTGCATGAGTGCATATTGAATCTCTTCCCCATTAAGACAACCAGAGCCAAAGTCCATCATATGCCTGGCGATATAGTCTATTATTGTAATACATATATCAAGTAGCTCTATTTCTTAGGGCTAATCTTTCCTGCCAGCTTTCTGGGGGGATTTCATATTGAAGCAGTCGATGTACGGGATACACCAATCATCCACCGTTAGTTCCATGCAGGCTACGCATTCCACTTGCCTAGTAGTCTCCTCATCATATGAGTTGGGAATGCAACTTTGTTGTTCAACTTTAATAATGACTTCTTAGCCTTCAGCAATGGTTAGAGCAATTGCCAAATTTGCTAAAGCATCACCAATGGTATTCTTGGTTCTCAGGACATGCTCAATGCTGACTTAAAAAGTTGACCCAATAGCCTTTGCGCGATATCATAATATTATCATAAACTGGGCTGGCAGACCTCATATTCTGTGGTTAATTGTTGGACCACTAATTTTGAATTACCAAAGATATCCAGTTTTGTAATACCATAGTTGAGGGCAATTTGGAGTCCTAAGACCAATGCCTCATATTCTACTTCATTGTCTGTGTAATTCTTTCCTAAATAGAAAGAATATGGAAGGATGTCTTTCTGAGGTAAATTGAAGACTATTCCAACTCTTGCACTAATGAAATTGGCAGCACTATCAAAGTACATTTGCTAGGGAGTATTGACTTGGGCAATGAATACTTCTTCGTCTGGCAAGTCTTCTTGCACAACGACCTCTTCATCGACTGGATGCACTGCTAAAAAGTCAACCAGAACTTGTCCTTTCACCGCTTGTCTCAGGATAAAGGTGATGTCAAATTTTGACAATAGTAATGACCACTTTATCAATCGTTCTGATAGCATGGGAAGAGTGATTAAAAACCTAAGTGTATTTGCTTTAAAAATTAACCGAATCTCACAAGCGAGGAAATAATGCCTTAATTTATGAGTTGCAAACACCAAGGCAAGGCACGGCTTTTCGATCAGAGAATAATTGCATTCCACATCGATCAACCAATGGCTAAGGTAATACAACGCTTGTTCCTTACCATCTTGATTTTCTTGTGCGAGCAATGCTCCCAGTGATTGTTCACTCGTGCAGATGTTAGAATAAGTGGTTTACCCTTTGCTGGTGTAGCCAAAATCGATGGGTTGTTGAGCAATTCTTTGATGGTATTGAAGGTGTTTTGGCAAGCTTCGTCCCAAGCAAAGGCCATATCTTTCTTTAATAGATGGTAAAATGGCTAGCATCTTCTCGCTAAATTAGTAACAAATCTTCTGATACACAATAGCTTGCCTTGAAAGCTTCTTAGATCATCTAAATTCCTTGGGGGAGACATATTTCTGATCACCTCTGCTTTTTGTGGCTCTACCTTGATTTCTTGATGACAAACAATGAATCCCAAGAACTTTCCTGACCCTACTCCGAATGCATATTTTAGTGGGTTCATTCGTAGGTTATTTTTCTTAAGCCGTATAAAGACAGTACATAAATCCTGAAGATGTTGATCATAAACATTGGATCTTACCACCAAATCATTGACATAGCATTCAACATATTTGTGAAGCATTTCATGAAAAATAACTTGCATAGCTCTTTGATAAGTAGCTCCTACATTCTTTAATCCAAATGGCATAACTTTACAGCAAAAGATGCCCATTAGAGTGCGAAATGCAGTGGAAGCCTCATCCGCTAGTGCCATCTTGATTTGGTTGTAGTTGGAATAATCATCCATGAATGAAAATGTGTCATAAAGCGATGTACTATTGATAAGGAGTTCTGTATGTAGCTGCAGGAACTTATCTTTTGGACAGGCTTCATTGAGATTGTGAAAATCAACACAAACTCAAATTTGACCATTCTTTTTCTTTACAGGAACAACACCGGAGAGCCATCTCGAGAACTTGATTTCTTGAATGAAATTAGCTTCTAACAACTTATTGATCTCATTAATGATCTGTTGCTCCAAGTCAGGTCTAAACTTCCTTGGTGCTTACTTTACTAGTCGCTTGCTTGGAGAGATATGTAAAGAATGAATTGTAATTTCCAGATCTAAGTGAGGCATTTCAGAGTATGTCCATAAAAAGACATCTTTGAATTCCCTGAGAAGATTCATTAGCAATTGCTTTTCATATTCTGATAAGGATTTGGCAATGAAGGTAAGGCACTTATCTTCATCTATACCTAGGTTGAATTCTGGTGGTGCTGTCGTGGGCACACCAAATTTAGAACCTTGCTCCAATCTAATTTTCTGTAGTAGTGTGAGTAAG
>JAYJMB010001313.1:0-16814 GCA_036873735.1 Pouteria campechiana
TTGTATATATATATATATATATATATATATATATATATATATATATATGCTAGATACTTTGCATTGATAGCATGATTATGTGAAATGGTCCGGACATCTTGATAAAAGGAATAAAGTGGGATCCCTGTGAAATATTCAAAACATGAAAGCCAGTATGACAAATTATAGTATGTAAGGTTGATCTTTATTCAATGTATAAGATATGAACTTATAATATAAATAATTTAAACAATAAGACCTTGTAATTACTATATTTGATTCCATTAACAAATGTAAATGATGCACGATAAGTGAATTTTATTCACTTACATTATATATGTTCAAGCTTAGTTATTTATAAATCCTTGTTACTTTTAGATGTATTTCATATTTATTTGTTTAATTTTCTAGGTGTTTAAAAGATGGAAAAAGAAGAGAAAATGAAAAGAAAAGATGAAGATCAAAAAGTAGAAAAGAAGAAAATTGCAGAGCTACAAAACTTAGCCTACAAGAGAAAATCCACCTGGCACCGCCAGCACTAGGATCCATTATAAACACCTCACGCTAGCAAGATGGCACCGCTGGTGCCCAATCTAGCGCCCCCAGCACTATCGTTACTCTTTATTTTTAGTGCATTTTCAACTAGCTTGGTTGTGGGGGGTTTTAAGGCAATGAGATAGGGTTTTTCAAGGTATATTTCCACATTTGCTCTAGGGTTCTTGCTAAGGGTTCTAAGGGGTGGAGCCTTGAAGTTTCTTGTAGAGAAGAAGGGAAATTTCAAGTAAGCAAGAGGAAAGAGAGAGGATGTTCTACATTATGATGATCCTGTCTAAGAGAATTATTTTGATTTCTATTATGAACTAAATCCCTCTTTCTAGGGTGAAGATATAACCCTATTTGATACTCTTTATTATGTGGATTGTTGAGTATTAAAGACTATATGATCTTGTTTTATTCATTATTTCATTTATAATGATTTGATTCATTTTATTGCTCGATCACCAATATTATAAATTAGATTATTTATCTAAGCATGGTTAAGGTAGACACCATATGCTAAACCATCTTATTTTAGGTCATTATGTTCTTGAGATTAATGGGTTTTCACCTCAATTATGCTATATACCATAGGTAATTGGAACAAATGAAAATACATGATTTGAACATGCACACCTAATGATAATTGATGGTTCAAATTATAATACCTTGCAAGTTCATGAGTGTATAATAGTACAGTTTATGTGAGCAAGGGTCAATCCCATAGAGAATGGCAAACTGATTTAATTAAATTAAGTTACTACCTAAAACTAACTTTAAAAAGATAGATTTTAGGTTTGAACTAATAAGAATAATAAACTAAAAGATAATCAAAAATTCAGGGCTATAGAATGATATAGGATAGATTGTAAGTGACAAAGGTTTAGGATTCAAATTTCACCACTTAATGACTCCTCTTGCTATTTGGATATTGGATTTAATGTTTACTGAAGTTCATTCTTGCTATGATATGATTATTACCATTTGGAGTGTAGGTTTAAATCAAGCACTTTCACTCGTTCCAATTAGCTATGGTGTCCAGCATAATTGAGGTGAAAACCCATTACGATCAAGAACTATGAACCTTGTAGAATGGTTGTGCAATAAGTTGTTCCTTAACCTTCTACTTTTCTCATTCAAGGAAGCTCATGGTTGTACATTATGTATGTGCCTTAACCATACATAGACAATCAATAAGATTTATGAAACTGATGATTAAGCAATCACACAAATCGAAAGATTGATATAAAACCCATGAAAAAAAATACAAACTTGCATTAAATAATCAATAATCCAAATAACAAGGGTAATCAAAAAGGGCTACATCTTTACCCTAGAATGAAGGAATTAGTTCCTAAAGAAACTAAAAGATACTCCCTTCATGAAGATCATCATACTGTAATTAGCCTTCTTGAATCGCCTTTGCTCTCTTGAATCTCCTTCTTTGCTCCTCAAAATCTCCTCAGAGTGGCCCCCAAAAAAACCCTAGAATCTCTCTAAAAAGCTCCCCAAAAACTACTAAAAACAAGGCTTAAAAACATAGCAATTCCACATAATAAAAAAATATAAAATTGCGGTTTGATCCACCACTGGCACCAGTGGTGCCACTACTCTGTCCACTTCTGCTCCTTTGCATCTTCAACTCTGCTCCCTTGCTACTGTCTTTGCATTCCTTCATTACTTTATTGCTCCATATTTTCTTGCTTTCTCTCCTTTTCTCTACTCTTCCACTGATCTAAACAAACAACAAAAACATGTAAAATTGACATAAAACTAATCAAAGATTACACAGAATTAAGCTTGAAAATAAAAAATATAAGTAAATGAAATTCATCAAATACCCCCAAACTTAAACCCTTGCTTGTCCTCAAGCAAAATTAGCAACCAGACTAGTGAAACAATTAGAATGACCTCTCTCTCGAATAATCAAACACATCCCGGATAAATTACACATATATACATAATTCAAAATTTAGTTAAAACACTTCCAAAATAATTACATGAAACTCATACTTCATCAATCCTATCATGAAATGAAAATTGTGAATGTGTGTGCTCTATCACTCTTATGCTCCATGCATACTTGTCAGTTAACAATGTATAAACTAATCATTCTAATGACCTTCATAAAATGCATCATAAGCTTACTTTTCATAATCCCTCTTTACTAATGTAGACAACTCTTATTCACTTGGATCAATAGGTCTTAGCTAAGCTTGTAATGGGGCCTTTAGTTTAGCTAACAAAGAAAGGAAGCAAAGATCAATAAGGTAAGAGACATAAGAAACTTTCACAAGTTGTTCACTCTCTTAACTTTTGTTGTGGTTTTCTCTATCTTTTCTTAATTTTGGGTTGGATTATTATCACACCCCCAAACTTGTTTTCTTTTTAATTCATGGGATGTGATCCCCCCATTTAAAACATATTTCTTTACTTGACTTGTTTTTCTTTTATTCTTGTTTTCTTTCTATATCATGGCATACTCAATTTTTTACTCTCAAACTTGTCTTCTTTTGCTTCATTTATACCTACCAACAACCATAAGCATAAAATATGTCTCTTAATAGGTAGCACATGGTTTTTCAGGTGAAATAGGTTTGGATAATGAGGCTAAACAAGAAAATTTGAATGGTTGTTTTTCAAATGCTTTGCACATGGCATTCTTTCATCAAGCTCGATGGAAACTCTAGTGATATAAATGTACTAGGTTTAGATTAAAAGGCTCAAACTGATCAAAGAATGCCTAAATCACTTCCAAGTAAACATGTTGTCTAGGATTTTGCCTTGAGAGATACTCAAACAAGTTCTAACATGCTTGTTTCAATCAAAATAAGTCAATGAATTCACAATATTGTCAGCTAATTTGCATACGCTTTGCATGATTATGATATAATGTGCTTGAAAAATTCCATTAATCATGACGAAGAAAGAATTTTGTACAAAAATCAATAGATCACAAGGAGTGCCTATCTTTCTTCCTAAATTATATGTGTGCTAGTGATTAATAAGAGAGAAATATCCTAATTAATTTCAACACATTGGCACACAATTGCTTTTGGAGGCAAATCCTAATAGTCATAATGTAAATCTCACAAAAACAGACTCAATAGACTCAAACTTAAACAAAACACTCTAAACAAAACACATGATTGATGTGAATGAGAACTTAGGGAATGAGAGAGAAGGAAGAAGATTGATGTGTTTGGGAGATATATGGAATACATTGGTGGTGGAATGGGAGGGATTTGATGTAGAGAAGAAGGGGATGGAGTGTAAAGAAAAGAAGGTAAGAAGAGGTGTTTGGGGTTTGGGGAGAGAGACGATGAGTGGCTAGGCATGAGTGAGAGGGGGTCTAAGATGGGTTTTGGGTGCCAACGGCGCCGATCACTACTCGTTTTGCACAATTGTTTTTTATTCACCTCGATGTCGGAGGTGCTACTCATAGCCTGCTTTAGCTTCTCCTCTATTCTAGCACCTTATGATGATTCTTAGCTTTGAAGCTTCATGTGCTTTGCTCTCCTTCTTCAAGACTTTATTAAATCACTTTGATTTGCCCCACAACTCAATCACTTACATCATGTTATCCTTGCTTTAAATCCTTACTAGTTTTGCTTCCAATCCACTTGCTTCAAGTCTTTAACTTGTCATTAACATAGAAGAGCCAATTTTTTCATTGTTAAAATTCAAAATATAACTAAAGCAAACTACCCTAATGCTAACCTATCAACTAAAGCAACAAGTCAACTCTTCCTTAACTCAAATTAACTAAAATAAAAGGAAAAACTCAAAAGCTTGGGTTGCCTCCCAAGAAGTGCTTTATTTAATGCTGGGTAAGATGACTTCCCTTTTTACTGATTCCCAAGAAGAGTTTTTGCCTATTGAGGCTGACTAGGCAATTGAGACTAAGCTTGCATGAAATTTTGCAAGGTTTCTTTGAGACTAAGCTTTGGTTTTTTTAGCTAAAAAGAAGATCCAACTTGGTTCTGGTTATTCTCATTGCTCCAAGCGAAGTTAGGGTGATTTCTCCACCTAGGATTAAAGGAATTCAAGTATGGATAATTCCTTGGTCGCTGCTAGTTATAGAAATTTAGTACATTGGCTTGCTCAACATCTCCTACAAAGTGTTCTTTGGAGGGGCAAACATTACATGTATGACTAGATATACCACAAAAGGAACAAACCTCCGTTAAGGCAGGCTGTGGTTGCTTCATGTTTGCCACCACTGAACATAATAACTTCATTTGCTTAGCTATCTCTAACATCTGCATAGATAATTCTATATTAGAACTTACTTCATAAATACCTCTTGACCTACCTCTCATACATTTCTGTTGGGAGTGGGCTCCTAACATTTCATATAACTCATATGTATCCTCTAGAGTCTTCTCCCCCATGTCTCCCCCTGCAGCATTATCAACCATGGCTTGGTATGGTCGTGTTAGTCCATCATAGAAAAATTGATTAAGCAGTCCATCATTAAATCAATATGGCCTTGAACCTTTCCCATGCCTCATGGAAAGCTTCTCCATTCATCGGAGAGAATGTAGCAATCTTGCCTCTCAGTTCAGCAGTCTTGGCATGGGAGCAAAACTTTCTTATGAACTTATTGTAAACTACTTCCTATGTAGTCAAAGGGCCAAGTGTTAAAGTCATGAACCAGGTTTTGGCTACATCTTTCAGGGTATAGGAAAAACATCTCATGTGTACTTGGTCTTTGGTCAATCCTTACAATGGAGAAGTCTAGATTGTTGCATAAAAATCATGCATGAAAGTTAGTGGGTCCTTTGCAGCTATACCATTAAAAGAGGGAAGCATATTAAAGTGAATATGCTTAATTTCATAGTCCCTAGCTTCATCATTCAATACAATGTATGAAGGTGAAATTCTAATGGTAGGACATGCAAACTCTTTCTTAAGTTATTGAGCTATCCGAGCTAGTTAAGCCACACAATTCTCTGCATTGTCTACCATTATAACTTATTCTTGAGTCTCTTCTTGAAGTTCCTCTTCCTCAGGGATATTTTCAGGCTCAAATTCTACCTTTTCACTTCGATCACTTAACGGAATCAGAGTTGGATTCAGTGATCTCCTTCTGTTCATTCAAACTCTACAAAACTAAAAGGAAAAATTCAAAAATTCTATACAAATATCTATATATATATATAAAGAAAAGAAAAATAGTAACTAAACCTAATTAAATCAATGTGGAACCATTCCCCAACAACGACGTAAAAAACTTGATGGTTCAAATTATAATACCTCGCAAGTGCATGACTGTATAGTAGTACGGTTTGCGTAAGCAAGGATTGAACTCACAGAGAATGGTAAACTGATTTAATTAAATTAAGTTACAACCTAAAACTAACTTTAAAAAGATGGATTATTGGTTTTAACTAATAAGAATAATAAAATAAATGATAATAAAAAATCTAGGGCTATAGAATTATATAGTATAGATTACAAGTGGCAAAGGTCTAGGTTTGAAATTTCACTAATTAATGACTCCTCTTGCTATTTGGATATTAGATTCAATGCTTGATTGGGTTTGTTCTTTTTATGATATGATTATTACTGTTTAGTGTGCAGGTTTAAATCAAGTACTTTCACTTGTTCCAATTACCTATGGTGTGTAGCATAATTGAGGCGGAAACCCATTACGATTAATAACTATGAACCAAGTATAATGGTTGTGCGTTAGATATGCGCCTTAGCCTTCTTCTTTTCTCATTCAAGGAACTCATGGTTGTGTGTTAGGTGTGCACCTTAACCATCCATAGACAATCAATAAGATTTATTAAACTAGTGATCAACCAATCACACAAATCAAAAGATTGAAATAAAACCCATGAATAAAAACACAAACTTGCATTAAATAATCAATAATTCAAATAATAAAGTTCATCAAAAAGGGCTACATCTTCACCCCAGAAAGAAGGAATTAGTTCATGAAGAAAATAAAAGATACTCCCTTTATGGAGATCATCATATTGCAATTAGCCTTTTTGAATCGCCTTCACTTTCTTGAATCTCCTTATTTGCTCCTCAAAATCTCCTTAGAATAACCTCCTAAAAAAATCTAGACTCTCTCTAAAAAGCTCCCCAAAAACTAATAAAAATAGGGCTTAAAATGTAGCAATTTTGCATAATAAAAAAATATTAAATTATGGTTTGATCAGTCACTGGTGCCAAATTGGTGCTAGTTTGTCCACTGTTGCTCTTTTGCATCTTTAACTCTACTCCCTTGCATCTTTAACTCTGTTCCCTTACTGCTGTGTTTGCCTTCCTTCACTACTTTGCTACTCCATATTTGCTTGCTTTCTCTCCTTTTCTCCACTCTTTCACTAACCTAACACACAAGAAAAAGATATAAAATTGAAATAAAACTAATCAAAGATTGCACGAAATTAAGCTTGAAAATACAAAATATAAGTAAATGAAACTCACTCATCAGTATAATCATATATTTGAAAGAATGAACCCAAGTGAAGCATTGAATCCAACATTCCACTAGCAAAGGGGTATCATTTAGTGGTGAAATCGGATCCCTAGACCCTTGCATCTTGCTAATCTCCCTACATTATTATTGGTCATTGATTTTTTACCATTCAATTTAGTTTCTGCAATTCCATTCAACACTACACAATATTCATTTAGATCTAACTACATTCTTTTTAAGGATAGTGTAATTAAGTAACTAAAATTAATTAAGTCGGCTTGGTCATTCTCTGTGGGATTGACCCTTGCATCGCACACTATACTGCACTATATGTCTGTGCACTTACGAGGAATTATAATTTGAACCATCAAGTTTTTGGTGTCATTGCTGTGGAATGGTTCCAAATTAATTTGATTAATTTAGTTGCAATTTTTATTTTCCTTATTGTAGGTTTATTGTATTTATGATTTTAATTGTTTCTTTCTTTCTTTTCGCTAAGTTGTGATTGTAAGGACAAAAAATAGATGAGAGAATACATGGAAAACAAGGTAGCTCAACAAATACTGTAGTTGATGAAAGAGTTTGCATGCTCTGTCATTGGATTATCACCTTCATGCATTGTTTTAAATGACAGTGCTAGGAAATATGAATTAAAGCACATACACTTTTACATACTTCCTTCCTTTTATGGTTTTGTTATAGAATATCTCTTAACATTCATGCATGATTTTTACTCAACTATCCAAACTTTTCCTTTCCAAGGACTTACTGAGGATCAACTACGTATGAGATACTTTCCATACACCTTGAAGGATGCAGTGAAAACCTAGTTTTTGACATTGTCTCCTAGTTCACTTACCACATGGGATGAAGTTTATAACAAGTTCATTAGTAAATTTTATTCTCATGCTACAACTATGGAACTAATAGGTAAGGTAGCAACTTTCGCTCAATTGGAAGGTGAGGCATTTCATGAAGCTTAGGAAATATTTAAAATGTTATTGAATCAATGTCCTCACCATTGTATTTTTTTAGAGTTGCTAACTTAATTTTTCTATGATGGATTGACAAAACCATGGCAAGCCATAGTTGACAATCAGGAGGAGCCATGGGAGAGAAGACCCTGGAGGAGGCGTAAGAACTGTATGAGACGCTTAGAGCAAACTCATAACAAATGAGTGTTAGAGGTAAGTCCAGAGGAATGTATAAATTGAATTCTAAAACTAAACTTTCTATGCAAATGTCAGAGCTTGCCGAGCAAATGAATATGATGTGCTCCATGGTGATGAACCAAAAACAACCAATTCTCGCTAAGGTATCTTCTATTTGTGGTATTTCTGGTTATTCATACAATGTTTGTCCTTCTAGGAAGAGTTTTGCAGAATTTTTAGGACAAGCCAATGCTATGAATTTCTACAACCAACCAACCCTTGGTGATCCATATCCTAGTTGGAGGAGTCATTCCAAATTTCATGGAACAATGATCCAAATCAAATTCAATCTGGAACATGTTTTCAATCAAAGAAACCTACTCTTGAAGAAACATTATAAAGTTTTGTCTAAGCAACCCAAACTCAATTCTAAAACAAGGTTCCAAAATATTGAAGCAAGTTTCCAGAATGTGGAGGCATCCATGAAGATGATAGAGACTCAGTTGGGGCAAATTGCAAAGGCTATGCAAAGTCATGCATCAAGAAAGCTATCAAGTCAGCCAGAGCAAGTAAAAGCAATCACAATATTGGAAGGTGGTAAGGTAATACATGTTAAAGTTGGTGATGTGATTAATGATTCTAATGTCTTTGCAGTTGATGGGGAGAAGGTGAATGCAAGGAGAGATGTGTTTCCAATTCTTAATCCTCTACTCAACTACAAGCCACCAGCACCTTATGATCCACCTATTCTATTTCCTGGGTGTTTGGAGCTAAACAAAGTTGTTGAAAAACCTTATGATGGTGATGAGAAAATTCTAGTGTTAGATGTTTTGCCATAAGAAAAGGCTAGTATGGAGGAGGATACGCTCATGAAATTCCAAGACCATATCGTGAAGTTTGATATTTTCAAGGAGATGGAGTTGTCCAACAAGAATAAGAATGGCCTCAAGATGAATGGAGTGGATGGATTGATGGAGGAGTTTTCAAGAGAGCCCATAAACACAGTTGAAGAAGATGAATTAGAAGATACTGCATCATTCAATAATATTTGGGGAGCATCGACATTTTCCAAGCCACTATCAAGTTTCAAAGAACCGGAACACCGAAAAATCAAATTTCAAGTCAAAGAGAGAAAGGCATAGTCTGGCTGAGACTTTAAACAAAGAACTACTTAGGAGGCAACCCAAGCTATTTTATTGTTTAGTTATTTCAAATCTTAGATGTAGTGATGTTCTTGCATTGATAAAGTATGCTAGTTGCATTAGTTTAAATATTTTGATTAAATGTTTTAAGTTGTTAAATTACATTGTTATTTTTATAGTTGCTATACTTAGTAAATTATGGTTTCCTGATTGACACGTTAAGCTCATGAATGAGGGAATTAGGGAGCAAACAAATGAAGTTCAAAGGAAGGAATCACTAGTATGCACTAGAGAAATTAGAAGATACAAGAGGAGTCAGCATTCTGGCACCACTGGCGCCCGAAAAACCATCATAAAATATCACTACAGCTTATTTCTGTGCTGCGACCCCAAATTGGGCACTACCGATGCTAGAAATTCACATACAACTTGCAGAGATAGATGAAGGGTGTCGACGGTGCCAGTGCATGATCCCACTTAAACCCTTCACATTTTTCATTCCTCATTTCATCTCCCACTTCATGTTCTCACCCCGCATTTTCCCCTTCTCTCCAAAACCCCTCCTCCTAACCCTAAACCCCATTTTTGCACTCCTCAACTCCAAGATTCATCATTAACACCTTCTTTCTTCCAACACCCTCCTTGGATTCAGCGTAACAACTCTTCCATTCATCATATTGCTCAACCATTTTCTCAAAGTTGGGTTCGACGAATTCGTGAGCAACTTCTTGCAATCAAGTGTAAGTCACTTCTAGCATCTCAAAACTTCTTCTATGCGTATTCTTGGTAGATGCATCATACTTGTGGTGGATTACGGAGAAATGGAGATGGGTTCATGTGTTTGAGAGACCTCTTCTCATTATGCAAACTAGGTGTTTGATGAATTGTTTGAGATAGTGTGTGTGGGGTATTTCTTTGCTAAAGGGTGCAAGGGTGTATGTGAGAGATTGGTTATGTAATGAAGTGGAATTTGAAGTCCCATTAAGTCAAACTTTGAGAAAATTCCAAGTGCATACTAACTATTTGAGGAATTGCCTTAGTGAAGGAAGGGACCATTTCTTGTGGTGTGTATGCATAAATTCTTGCTTATGCTTGTTGCTATTCCTAAGTGAAGTGGAATTGTGTGATTGGGTCAAGAGGAGCCTTGGGAATTTTTCCTCATTTTGGTTGCTCAAGGTGGTTTGATATTGCATTCGTGTGTTATCACCATGCCTCCAAAGAAATCCACTTTTGCTAGACCCTCGAAGAGAAGGCGCATAAGAGAGTCTGATACACCACTTAAACCCACATTTTTCAATGCTCGAGCTAAAGACATCTACAAATATTCTCTTGCAGATTAAGAAGGCATAAGAGAAAGAGGCATTGATACTCCTTACAGCAACATAGTTGATCTCATTCAAGTTTGGAATTGAATGAATTTTACAACTTAGCCTAGCACTGCAATGGTTCCAATGATCCAAAATTCTACATAATTATAGAGGACAATACAAAGCCAACTCAAGGGAGTTGAAGGCACTTGTGCATGGGAAGATGGTTCCTTTCAACCGATCTACCATCAACCAAGTATGTGAGCTTGTAGATATTGAAGAGGATGAGTACTCTGCTTGGATAGAGCAAGAACTTGATTATGATGCCATCATCTCTTACCTTACTAAATCTAGCAGCACGTGGAAGACCCAAAATGATAAAGTGATTAATTTCCCAAGAGGGCACTTGGAGGTGACTAGTAAGGCTTGGCACTACTTCATATCAGCTAAATTATTGCCATCAAATCACGTTTTTGATGTGAAAAGAGAGTGATCACTTCTCAATTATACAATTCAGGCAAGACTATCCATCAATGTGGGCCAGGTAATCAAGCGTTCCATCATTTCTTTCATCATAGGGAAGCTCACAAGCGGACTGTGACATCCTTCACTTATTTGCCAATTGTGCCTGATGGTTGGAGTTCATACTAATGCTAAAGAGGAACTCCAAGAACCTTTAGTGGCAATCACTGATGTCGTTATGGAAACTTTCAAAAAGTTAGTGCATGTAAGTGTGAGAGCAGGTACCTCATCTGCAACCCCAAGTTCTTCCCAACAAAGACCCATGAGGAAATTTTCTTCTAAAGAACCTACTCTAGCTGAGCTCAAATCATGCCATGTGGGCTTTACTCTTGGTAGCAGCGAATGACGAAGGAGCAGTAGCAATAGTTCACATATATGGTGGATCATAATAATGCTCTAACTTCCATGCTTTGGAGTTGCAACATATCATAAGGAGATAGCTCAATTATTTTCCTCACTCTACCAACATTTCCTGATTATGCAGAAGCATCTGAGATTAAGGAGGAAGGCAATAGCTAAAGCAAATGATCCGATCCATTTCAGAAAAGTCCTTATTTTCCATTATTTTATTCCACATTGAGGACAATGTTGCTTTCAAGTTTGGGGGTGTTAGTATTTTACTTATGGATGTGTTTGTCTTAGCTTATGGTATGTGTGGTTTGTCTAGTTTTAGTTGTGTATGTTTGGATAGTTTATATGTTATGTTTGGTTTTAAATCTCTATGTTGAGTGCTTTATTTGATTATGGTTATGTTTGGTTTTAAAATCATATAAAAAAATAAAATATATAGGTGTGTTTGTATGTTTTGAACATTGATCAAGGTCATCATACAAAACCAATGACATATACATGACATTTAACACTGGTTAAGTTGAAAATGATAGAAATCACTAGTGTCTGCATACTTGACTTGATTCTTTATCTAATTTACTATATATTCCTTATACACATTGATCACATTGACTTAGCCATTTCTTTTGAAGTCTTTAAATACTTAGCATAAGTTTAGAAGACTAAGTATGCATTGTTCAATTTGAATTCTAGAATTTATTGTAACTATGGTCGAGACAAGCATTAGATGAGATAAAGGAAAAACAAGAGTACAAACTCATTGTTTCTAGGGGGGATCATATCTCTATGAATGGAAAAGAAAATAAGTTTGGGGTGTGATAGTAATATAGCCCAAGGATTAGGGGTTATCACATTCGAGAAAAGAAGATAAAAAAAAAGAGTTGAGGAATGTGATAGTAACAGAGCCTACCAAAAGGAAAAATATTAAATGCTCATTTAAAGTAGTCTCTTTAGTTTAATTTTTGAATTATCAAGGTTGCATTGAATATATATTACTTAGTTACTTGAATGAATTTAAGTGTGAAAAGATGCAGATTGAAATGGCTATAATTTTTGCACATGCAAATGGAATCTAAGGTAGAAAGGAAAATGCTTAGGTTGAAAATTAAAGACATGTGATATCCTGATAGTTTCCTCTTAACTATGCCTATTTTATTGAGATTTTTGACTAATGACCTTGATCAATGTCATTGTGTCTTTTGAGATTTTCTTTTTGTGTTCTATTTTGCTTGAGGAGGAGCAAATGAGTAAGTTTAGGAGTATTTGACAAGTAAATTTCATTCACTTACATTATATATATTCAAGCTTAGTTATTTATAAATCCTTGTTACTTTTAGATGTATTTCATATTTATTTTATTTGTTGAATTTTCAAGGTGTTTAGAAGAAGAGAAAATGAAAGGAAAAGATGAAGCTCAAAGAGTGAAAAAGAAGAAATTTGCAAAGGAGCTACAAAACTCAGCCTATAAGAGAAAACCTACCTTGTGCCACTAGCCTCCACCTGGCACCACCTATGCTAGGATGCATTATAACCACCTTGCGGCCAATAGGATGGCACTGCAGTGACCAATTTGGCACCCCCAACACCGCCGCTACTCCTTATTTTTAGCGATTTTTCAGCTAGCTTGATTATGGGTTTTTTAAGGCAATGAGATAGGGTTTTTCAAGGTATCTTTCCACATTCATTCTAAGGTTCTTGTTGAGGGTTCTAAGGGGTGGAGCTTTGAAGTTTCTTGTGGAGAAGAAGGGAGATTTCAAGTAAGCAAGAGGAAGGAGAGAAGATGTTCTACATTGTGATGATCCTGTCTAAGGGAGTAGTTTTGATTTCTATTATGAACTACATCCCTCTTTCTAGGGTGAAGATCTAACCCTATTTGATACTCTTTGTTATGTGTATTATCGGATATTAATGACTATATGATCTTGTTTCATTCATTATGTTGTTTATAATGATTTGATTCATTTTATTACTTACTCACCAATATTATGAGTTAGATTAATTATCTAAGAATGGTTAAGGATGACACTAGATGCTAAACCATGAGCTCCTTTGAATGAGAAGGATAGATGGTTAAGGTAGACAACATATGCTAAATCATCTTATTTTGGTTCATTATGTTTTTGATCTTAATGGGTTTTCGCCTCAATTATGCTACACACCATAGGTAATTAGAACGAGTGAAAATACTTATTTTGAACCCTCACATCTAATGGTAATGATCATATATTTGAAAGAACAAACCCAAGTGAAGCATTGAATCAAATATTCTACTAACAAAGGGGTATCATTTAGTGGTGAAATTGGATCCCTAGACCCCTACATCTTGCTAATCTCCCTACATTATTTTTCGTCATTGATTTTTACCATTCCATTTAGTTTCTGCAATTCCATTCAACACTACAATATTCATTTAGATCTAAATATTCCTTTTAAGTATAGTGTAATTAAGTAACTAAAACTAATTAAGTCAATTTGGTCATTCTTTGTGGGATCGACGTTTGCATTGCATACTATATTACTATACGTCTCTGCACTTGGGAGAAATTATAATTTAAACCATTAATGCACCTGATATTATTATACTATAATCAAGGCAGACTACCATCAGAAGCACAATGTTGCTATCATGGATCTGGCCACATTAGTAGTCGAGGTTATGGGGGTAATCCAATTGTACATTGAAAAGGGGGACAGGATGGCAATTACATATGGTAAATTCTATGAAATAGTAAATGAGTACATATGAAAATAATGAAATCTACCTGATATATGGTTGCAAAATGATGATCATATGTAACTATGGATGTCTTGGTAATAAGGTGAGAGGTGATGAGATCTGTCATAGTCATGATATGAGAATGATATGCCTTGGTAATAAGGCTGATTATGGAAATTGTTTATGGGCATGGGTAGGTATATCTTGGTGTAGGGATGAATATGACAAGTGCATCTCGGTGTGGGGATGAGAGGTTGTGGATGAGAGACCGTGTATGATCCTAAGTTCAGATTATATGAATATGACTAGTAGGCTTGGACAAGTGCACCTCGAGAGTAAGGATATGAGAGTGTGGATGTGGGGTTCCATACAAGTTGTGTTATAATAGTATGTGCATCATGAATATGCACAATAAGTCGTATATGTTATCTATTTGTGTGTGATGGTTTGTCATAATAATTAGTGCTATCACTACACCAAGGAGGCAAATATATAGAGGAGAGGCCCCTATGATAGGGGATGATAGTAAACATTTGACTAAGCTAGAGAAAGATTTTGTAGTTGGACATTATAAGAAGTTTTAATGAGACCATGTTGTTTGATGTGTTATCGACCCGATGAATAAGGTGTGTAGACCCTGTTAAAATATATTTGTGATTTAGACCTTAGTATATTATAAGAATAGGAATCAGCATGGACATTCTTCTGGGAATGATACTACAGAAATTTAAAAAAGAGAACTTGAATGTTGAACTTAAGAATTGTGATTTTTGGATAAATTGTATTGTTTCTTAAGTCATGCAATATTAAATCCCCTTAAAATAGAGGTAGTGATGATCAGGACTAGGTTGAACGGATTGGAATTTCTAGTGATTGGCCTAATAGTATTTAAACTTTCTAGAAGAATTTTCTATGATTGTTATGTTTCTGATTTGATAGGATTATAAAGGAAATAGATTGGATGAGCTAATTGATAATTGAAAATCTGATATGGGGTTAAAGTGATGTTTAGTGATAATGTCAGTGTTAACTTGATTATACTAGCACTTTGAGCACCTTGGATAGGGCATTATCTATGTGATACTATTCATAAAAGTAAACAACTTTGAAATGATTAGGTTATATGATTAGAAAGCCACAACTTGCACGTTGTATCATGAGGATACGGATCCGCAAGGTGTGCAATAGTTCACATCAGTAAATTAATAATCTATCGAATGATATTTAAAGTTTTGAGGGCAAAACCTTTTGTAGGGGGGTGATTTGTAACACACAGGGTGTTAATTTTTTGGTAATTATGTGTTTAAATACACTATAGTTGTTTTGTGAGGTGAAAAACAAATTGTTCCATTATGTATAAGAATGAATGGTGAAAGTTTTTGAAAAAGTTATTATATAATGAGAATAAATAAGGGCCCATATATTTAGACATGATCTAGACATATTTGGGTAATTGTTATGTATTTTAATGATGTACAAAAAAGGACTAGGCATGTATTTTAATGCTAGAATTATTTGAAAAATATTATGGTTAAAAGGTTAAATATATGAGAGTGAAAAAGGATAAGAATTGAAGTGGAGAAAAACCAAAAAAGGGGGGCAATGGAGTGGGCGTTGAGGGTCATGGCACTAGATTGGGAAGACGAGTGGGGAGCGGCGGCTAGGGAATCTAGCGCGGCGGTGCCAATGACAGAGAAAAGTCGATGGGTCACATTTTATTCGCCATCCTGTTTTATTTTTAGCTCCTTTCATTTCTTCTTCTTTCCCATGCCCTATCCTTGAAACCTAACCCTCTAAATGTTGATTTCTTGCCCCATTTGGCTAAAAAATCATTGTGGTTATGCATGGAAGCTCAGATTCATACCTTTAAACCCAAGTTCCAACCATTTGGATGGTGGGGGAAGGAAGAAAAGTCATGGTGGCTGCAAACCATGGCGAATGCCTGAGGTTTTTGGGTTGATTCTTCATCTAGGAAGAAAGCCATTCATGAAAGCCATTTGGCTTGAATCTTCACCTAGTACATCATGAAGTATAGGTGGAGGTGGGAAGACAATGGAGCTATCATCAAGTGATATATTGCAGCTCTAGAGTATAGCGGCAAGGGCATTATTGTGATACACCATATACTTGTACATCTTCCTTTGGTCCTTGATCATTTGCTTTGTATAACTTTGAAAACCCACAATACAAGACAAGTCTATAGATCAACAAGTGAAGGTTCTTTAGAAGAAGAACCTCTTATGGGCCTCTGCTGCAGAGAGCCAGGTGGTGAAGATGAAAGACTTACCCTTGTGTTTCTACATGCGATCTTCTCAAATGAATCTATCATTGCATCATTGATGACTAGAAGAGGTTGTTGAAGGTCCTCTTGAGAAGAGGTAGGAACTCCAGCCATGAAACACAACCAACAGATGAGTGAAGGGTGTCTAAGTCCACTAGTGTGCCTCCTAGTGATGAAAGAGACAATGGAGCACTTAATCACTCAACCCACATCAATAGATAAACCTGTCTTAATGGCATATTTGAGCACAAATTGCTCCCTTATCACATCAAATACATGGTTAGAAGGCAACATTTTTGCTAATATAAAGTAATGTCTGATGGTTCAAATTTAATACCTCGCAAGTGCACGGTCGATGTATAGTCTAGTGTGCTTATGCAAGGGTCGATCCC